>VXAD01001400.1:486624-529377 GCA_013399195.1 Dicrurus megarhynchus
GCGGAGCCGAGAGGGAGGGATGCGGAGCCGAGCGGGAGGGGTGCGCAGCCGAGAGGGAGGGGTGCGGAGGCGAGAGAGAGGGATGCGGAGCGGGAGGCAGGGATGCGGAGCGGGCGCCGGACACGGAGGGCGGCCGAAGCGGCTCCGTCCCCGCTCGGTAGCGTCCCGGGAACGTAACCCGTGCCCGGCGTTGTGCCCGGGAGGAACGGACGCAGCCCTGTAATCAGCGGTACCGCAGCCTTTAATTACGTGGGACAGCGGCTGCTGTTCACTTGCATGGATTCTGAGTAAGCGCTTGCTAGCCGGTCCGGCCAAGGCTGCCCGGCAGCTTATTTTAACATCTCAAGTGCTCTCCTTCCCCCTCTCACTCCCTCGGTGCTGCTCACCAGTAGCAGCCTGTGCCACGCTGTGCAGATCCAGTCTCTCCTGTCCCGACGCATGTGACGGCAAAGCGACAGTAGGGCTGCTGCCCCATCAGACTGCTTTCCAGTAGCACCAACTTCTTACTCTGAGCTTTTCCTCCCGACTTCCCCACTTGGCTTATGGCAAAAGAAAGTGTTGTTATTTCAATTTGCAAACGGGCAGAACGAATAATGTAAATATCTCGGCCTCTGCAAGAGGTTCGTGTCAGAGCCGGGGATCAAGTTCTGAAATGGATAGGACCGAATTCGCCGGACAGCTCTGACTTCCTTGTTTATTAAACTATCCAGTAATGTAAAGATACATTAGTAACAGATGTGAACCAGAGCTGGAAAGCACTTAGAGTTCAGTGGATGTTCCTCCTCTGTCTCTGTTCCAACTCAGATCTGAATGAGATATCAGATGAGTGAAAGAAAAAGCTCCCCCCTCACTGTCTTCTTTCACGCAAAATTAAATAGAAGTTGGATTGGAAAAAATTTCCATGGTCCAAGTCTCTCTCTACAGGAGCAGGATAAGCATTTAGGGGGCAGGGTGGCAGTCCGGAGAAGAAATGAGAATGTAATTCCCTCTCAGTAGTGCCAGTTGCAGGCACTCAGGAGCAAATCTTAAAATAGTTGCATTGCATATCATGGAATGACAAAAAAAGAGAAAAAATTAGAAGGCAGATGTGAAAGCACTAGTGTGGTTTATGCTTTACTTCTTAAAAGCAAAGGCTTCTCTCACTGCTTGGTTTGCATAATTTAGAGGGATTAGCTTTTTCCATCCTCCTAAGAGAGCAACTGATGTGTATTTTGCATCTGGGGAAATGTGCGTTCGTCTCGAGGCCTGACATTTGTTTTGTGTCGATGGAATTCACCCTGCATGGGGCTGTCAAATTAAATACGATAACTGGCTTTTCCAAAACAGCAGATAATTTATTGGTCATTAAAATCCCAGTGGCTGTGCAGTCAGCTTGTGCTGAAGTCTCTTATTGGTACCAAGGCATAAGAATTCAGTAAACTCTAATCATGGACACAGGCAAAGGCTCCAGAGGATTGAGACCCAAGACTGGTCCAGGAGTGCTCCAGTTGCTGTTTGTTTTCTGTGTACTCAATGTGTTTCACAATGCTGATGAGTTTTGGGGTGGTTTTATCCTACCCAAAATGGATTTTGAAAGCCTTAGTCTTTAGTCCTGTAGATCAAGGGCCACCTTGCTTTGTCATAAGCAGTGGATTTTTGGTTGTTGTGGCTGACATGGTGTATTTTCTCAATAGTTTTGCCATTTGTGCTGATCAAAACATGCGCTTGTGGGTGTTACTCTGGCACGGGTAATGAGATCAATGAGTGAAGTCCATCACGTGGCTGACTGCCTGAAGGATGGGAGGTTCCTTCTCTGCCCTCCCAGTTTATGAAAATCTGGGAGAAGGGAAGCAGTGCTGGGGTCTGATCCCTGATGATCTATCTGTGTGCTGTCAGTGTGAATTCAGCCTGACCCAGCAGAAAATCAGGAGAACCCTCTTTCCCATCCATCAGAGCCAAGCATCTTAGATTTCTCCCTTTTGCCTCTTGGTGAGCCATAGTCTTTCACAGCTTAATTAATTTTTGAAAATAGCACTTTGGTATATTTAAAAATATTATTCTTGTTTCACCAGGAGGAAGAGCAATCCCAGCACAAGAAGAGACATCTCTTATGGGAATTACTGGCTGAAATGAAGTTAAGGGAAACTCACTGCTCTTGGCAGGCTTCTTTTCTACAGCTGTCAAAGCACTGAAGTGTTTCTAGCCACAGCCATCAGTGAGTTTGCCCGTGGCTTTGTGATTCTTAAGGGCAACACTGAGCCTTGTTACAGGGCAGAGCAGGAGACCTCCTCTCCCTTGGGGAGCCCAGGCACAGCAGATATGTCACTGCTGAAGAGCTGGTCCCATCCACGCTGTGAACACGGAAACTGTGGCTGCAGGTGCATGGTGTGGGATATATCTGGCTTAGCTCCCCTGATATCCCAACCTGGCTGCACCCCTTTTTACTTAGGAAGATGCCACCAGTGGTCCCAAACAAGGATTTTGGTTCATTTGTGGTCTAGTAAATGCCTGTAGTCAGAGCTTTGGACTGCAGTCTGAGCTTTGGACAACCCTTCTTCACCAGAAACCTTGATGGCTGAGGAGCAGATAATGAAATAGGAGTGTGAACAGCTTGAAATGCCAATGGAGCCAGACATTCTTAAGTCAAGGCAGAATTCTGTTTCAGGATTGATTAACAGAGGTCCACCCAAGCAGTTACAGTTGACAGAAGTATTTTAGAAGGACTCACAATTTCAAGTACCACTAAATAATTCTTTACATGCTTAAAAAAGATGTATCCAGGTGCTGGCAAAGTCCAGAGGGTTCTTTCTGCCTGGTCTGAAGGTGCTACTTGTTTAACGTCAAGCACTTCCACTGGCTTATTTTTTCATCTTGGATGCTTCTGGTGTGTTTTCTGAAGGTGGTTTTATTTGTGAAAGCCAGTGGCATTTGATTCCTGAAAGGTGGGAGAGAGGACTGGTGTGACACTGCAGGCCTGACAGCTAATATGTGAAGAAGACATATGAGCAGGAAAGGAGCTGAAATTGTGGGTTGTTTTGGGGTTTTTTTCCTTTTGAAACTGGAAATCCCATTATAGATGGCAGTTCTGTAGGTTTCAACAACTTCCAAAATGAGATTTGGGTACGGGGTTTGTTGAGACTCACGAGAGACGAAAAACAAGACACAGATTTCAGAATCCTGTGGCATTTCATCTTCTGAGCACCTTTGTGCAACTGAGTCCGAGTGTGTACAACCTGTAGAGCAGATCATGCCACTGGTGGCACGGATGAGAGAACAGACTCCCCTGGTACAATTCCTGCAGTAAGGAAGGGGCTGTTGAACTCAGGACTTTTGTCTTTGCTGCTGTTGTGGAGAACAGCCCAGACCTGCCACGAGGATTGGTCTGGAACAGGATTTCCTGTCCTGTCCTGTCCTGTCCTGAATTGCATATATTATTTAATCCCTGCATTAAAAAGCAACTCAGTGACTTGGTCTATTTCTCACCCTTCCTTCCAGCCCTTCTGCTGGGAGCTGAGATGATTCTTTATAAACTAGGAGAAAAACTACCCAATAAAGAGCATGTTAACACGATATTTGCAGCTGTTACTAAAGGTTCACAGGGAAAGATTCAGATTGTTTTCTTAATTTTCAGAGAATATCTTCCAAATGTTTTTGTGTTGGCTCTCAGCAACGTACATAAATCTGCTCAGTTACGCTAATCTAACGCAGTGAAAAATATTGCAACTTTGTCACTAAATTATGGATAAACTTTGCTGTTAGCTTGGCTTGTAGTCAATATGAAATATTGCTGTTTTAAATTAATATTGCATTTTCTCCTATTTTCCCTGGTAGCTTATGAAATGCTGAGTTTATAGTGATGGGTTTTCTTGAGTGTAAGCTAAGCATTTATAACTTCTTTTCCTCTCCACTTTTTCCTCACTATATAGAAGAAAAATCAAATACACAACGCAGGCTTTATTCTTTACAAGTGTTTCTTTCTAGTGGAATAAATAAGACCTCAATCCTACAGTGTTTGTTTGTGTTTAACCTTACATGGACAGGCTTAATGGAGTGGCCAAAGGAGGCACAACTTCCCCATTAATACCACGTGAAAGTGCTCTGTGCAGCCTCCTCCTGCAGAACCCAGGCTCCAACATTTTGTCCCGTTTGGCTCCACGAGGTGCCAAAACAGGGCACAGGAGGTGAACATGGGATGCTCTTCACAGCACAGTGTGGATCTCACACATGCAAATGCGTCTGTGCTGTGTCCTAATGCAGACCTTCTGTCTCAGTAGGCATTTGGCACGTTTGTGCAGAGATGTAAATACACAGCTTGGGTTTCTTGCAGTAGCAAGATTTTTATCAGGTTATTTTTATCAGGTATTTACCAGTGATACATAAGCAAAGCTGAGAGGCACAGCTCAGCAGGAGCTATTGCCAAGTAGAGGAGCAAGGTATTAGCTCATGTTTTATAACACGTGGCCAACAGATTCTCTTCATATTGCCCAGTTAAAATTCTGCTAATCTTTGTTTCTTCTCACCACTGAATAGGTTGTGTCCTGAGAGTCTGTCCTTAAAAATGGGCAAGCTGAGAGTCCACACTCAGTTGTGACAGCTCTGACTCCATCACAGCTTGGTATGTTATTACTTGGTTTGCTCTTTGCTGAGGTTTTGCTCTTCTGGTATTGTTATTTCTCCCTCCACACTTACTCAGATCACAGAGAAATTGTTTAATAGGTTTTTGTTAATGTAAATATAATTGCTGTATCATCAAAAAGAAAGCAGGGTGACTAACTCTCTTGCACGTGTTTTGTAATGATTAAATATCTGCTTACTGTAAACCTGAACAAGTTCAGTTTCTGCACTAAAATAAGTTTAAACTAAAAATTAAATCACCTACGGAATAGTCTGCAAACAGGCTAGAACTCTTCTGCTAGAGAGATTTGTGTTATGGTTTTAATAAAGTATACTTACAGAATTAAAACCCACTGGTAACAAACGCAACAAATTTTGCAACAAATGTGCAATCCCAGACTTTATTAATGAATGAGTTACACTGGTGTGTCATCTTAATTTCTTACAGATGTATTCATATCCTTTGAAAGGACCAGTGGAAATTGTCATAAATTCATTTGCTATTCACATTAATGAATGCTAGCCCTTATTCTTCCTCAGTGGTATTATGACTGCAATCTGGATTGCCCTAGGGACCCCACTGTAATTCATCATTGCTTCAGTGCTCAAATTCTCTGGTGGAACCCGATATTGGTGTCGACAACATCTGGAGTTTTATGCCTCTCATCTTTTTTCTGCCTCTTTCCTTCTGTTTAATCAAGAGAATGGGAAGGGGAAATTGCTGCCATTGTTAATATCTCCAAGACACTGAGTGATTGCTGGGAGTCTGGAGCACAGTCACACCTAGGAGGGAGGAGACACAGGTCCATTCAAGAGGTGAGGCTGAGGAGCAGCTGCTTTCAGCATGCTGCAGTGCCAGTCATCACGGCATGCCTGGAGAGGCAGGAGGACACTGTTCCATCTTCTGTTCTGAATCCAAGCAGTGGCTTTGACAGCTTTTGACTTCTTCCACAGAAGAATGTCTTGGCAAGCATATTCCCTGTTTCTTTCACTGGGGCCATTCCATGTTCTATAAAAGAGTTCTGTACTTGTACCAAGGAGAGGCATAGGTTGATGTGGATTCCAAGCAGGAATCTTTATCTATGCCTGGTCAGATACTGACTTCTTTCCTACCAAACCCTTCAGATGCAAGTCCATTCTCAGGCCCAGAGTTTAAATGAGCTCAGGGATGCACTGCAAGGTAAATCCTGAGTGTGGGCTGTTCCGTAGCTTAGCCTGTGTCTGCCTGTCCTTACAGTGTGTGACAATTCAGTGCTTTGTGGGAATGTGACCTTGGCCCAAGAGACACGTCAATGTTTATAAATTCTCCAGAAATGTGCTTTCCCCTGTCCTGTCTGCTGCGCTCGGGAGGGGCTCACACAGAGATAATTCATCATCCTCCTTCAAGTCTAGCCCTTAAAATTCCTCCTTGCCATAATACCTAACATCAATTTGACCAATGTGTGTCTGCAAATATGCTATGACCACTGCCTGTCGTGCTAAGGAATATTTTACAATCTTGGTCCTTCTCCACCTATCCAAATCCACCAGTTGTCTTCCAGGGCTGTGAGTGTGTGGTAGGGAACCAACCTTTGTGCATCCAAGCACTCTGCAGCTGGAATGGCCTCTGTGCAATTCACATCCACGGGATGGTGACACATCTGGTGAACATCCTGAAGGAAAAGTAGTAAGTACACTTTTCAGTCAAGGGCTGGATGATCTGCTGTCCACGAGTCTTGCAAACTCAAATCTGATTCACCTACCCAGGGCTGTTGGGGGCTGAATTATTTCTCCTCTCCTCCCATGTGTGCTTAGACTATGTAATTTTGCCTTAAAGTGTATTCCTTCTCTTTGGTGCTGTTTTAGAGAATGATTCACTGGGATTTTTGTTGCCACTTTTCTCCACAATATTTGGGTGCAAGTTCTAGAAGGAAAAACCCAACCAACTATTGAAATACTTGACATGTTAGTGTCATCTAAATACTTTTTTTAGGACTATCCCTGAATTCATTATGTATAAGGCAATCAAGGAATTTAGGAGCCTCAGAGTCCTCTCTGTTCAGGGCACAGCTGGTGAAGGTAATCAGCTCTTCCAGCAGTATAGGAAATATTTGTAGCTGGTAACAGATGCTGAGCATTTCTGTGCTGCTCTGTGACTGTAGGACACGAGGTGATGGCGCTGGTGGATAATCCATCCTCATCTGGAAATCATTATTGCTAATCAGTCTAGCTTTTGGGTACTAATTACTGTTATCATATTACCTGTCAGAGTTTCTGGGAACTGGTTTCTGAGACTTTGCGTGTGCACTCAAAGTTTCAGGCATCAACAAAGTCCTTTAGGCACCATTTGTAAATGAGTGATTAATAAACCAACATAAAAGTTTGTTAGGACAGAATGAGAGAAGCAGTCAGAGATACCCTCCAAAGAAAGAGAAGAAAATGTTAAAAAAATTGATGTTACAATCCCAAATTTCCCAGCATGTTATCCTGTGGGGTGGAGAAACACTGAAAGGACCTATGTTAAAAAGCAACTAGTAATGCCACAATTTCAGGAATCTTTTAAGCACATGTTAAATTCCTATGGACCCCCTGATCAACTGATGGCACGGCTTGAAGGATTCAATAAAAAGCAGGAATTAAACAGCAGAACCACTCCCCCTCCCCCAAGATTAGGTCTCTAGTTCTTTACCCAGGGTTCCCATCTTCATATAAACACAAATCCCATGGAAAACAGTGTAACAGTGTAATTTTTATGGGGATTAACTAACTAGGCAGTCACTAGTTTATTTAAGCTGTTCATTATTTCAGTATCCACTGATGGTAAGATTGCAGGAACACGATGGAGTGTACTCCTTAAGAAACACTATTCTCTAATGCCTGTACTACACCCTTAATTAGTATGGTATCATCCATAATAATAATGTATTTTAAAAATTCATTAAATGTTCTGGGATGTAGTCAGAAAAAAGATTAAAAGAATAAATGTTTCATTTTTAAATACTTAGAGGTAATACTTAAAATTAGTTTAACTTATTTTTTGTTTTGGCTTCAGCTAGAAAAAAAAAATTCTACAGGAAACTTAGAACAATGAATAGAGCTGCAATATTCTTGCATGGTTCAAGAACATGCTGTCCAATGGTACATTGTTTTTTTTTCATTTGTTACTTGAATGTTCTGTCTCAGGAATGAAATAGCACTTTTTCTCTAGTCACACAAGATTGCTGTTCAGCTTCTTAATGAATGCAGGTGCAGAGCAAATGGGCACTGGGAAAGAATATGTCAAATGAAATAGTTTAGTTATAAGAATTTTATAGTATTTTGGCTGGTGTGGATTAAATTTATTCTAAACTGTGAAATCGTAAGCAGAAAAACACCAGCACCTTTTCCACAGTCACGATGATTTCTGTTTATATATTCTATTTCCATCTGGTAAAGGACAGAGTTAATCTGAAGTCCTTGTAGCAAAGAATGAAAGATTAAGACTTTTCTGTCGTGCTCCAGACTGAGACACCAAAGCAACAGCTCACTGCTGTCCTTGAGACAAACCAAGGAGATGCCAACATGTTTGAAAGTGAATAGATCAGAAATGGTTTTAGTATTACTGGAAAGATAAAAGTTCATCAGTTACTAACACAAAAGTCTTGGCAAAAATGTTAAGAGGTATTTGCATTCCAAATTTTTTGACGCATGTTTAGGGAGTCTTTAAGAGGCCATGATATTAATGAAGAATTCTTAAGCACATTTTCTGAGTTCTCTGTTGCTTTTGAGAACACCAACTCTTGCCGAAAATTACAGTTAATTGGATCAGTATTAATCCTTCGAGTGGTTTAATGAGTGGATGTGGAATCTGACATCTCTCACACCGGGCTGATGCTCGGAGAGCGGCGGTTCAGTATTTTGTAAATACTGGTTCCGTGCTGGGTGTTCCCAAGCAGGCAGCCAAACCGAGGGGCCCCACAGCACCCTCCCCGCCTGTGGGGTGGATGTGTGTCTGTGTACGGGCTGCTTGATGTCATCCAGTCAGGAAACAGGATGAGAGGCCAGCCTGAGTGCATTATCCTGTGTGGAGAGTGTTTGTAAGTGGTGTCCCCGCTCTGGGTGGGACTGCTCACCGTGTGTTGTTCACACCAGGGGTGCCTGGGTTATTTCATGGACCTTTAGCCATTTAATGCACATCTAGTCCAAGCTACTGATCTCATTTTCTGCAGTCCATGGAGTTACCTCTAACTTCATCTTCTCTGTCTCTGAAGGCATCGTGGAGGCTCCAGTGCTTCTGTTCTACTTCCAACAACCCTTCTCACCTGGCTGGAGACTGGTCACAGGCATCCTACCTCTGCTTAGAGTCAGTCACCTATTTTGGTGAGATGCATTGAGTTTAGCACACTCCTCTTTTTTTTTTTTTGTTTTCCCATTGGCTGTGAAGTGATTTTAGGTAAGTAGCTTAGATGGAGCCATTTACTCTTGGTCAAATAAATCCTATTTCCAACTGAAATGTTGAAGGTTTAGTTCTCAAGGTCCATCCCTATTTCCCAAGAAGTGACTGTCCTGTAGCTGGAGGCATGGGACTCCTCTCCAGGAGTTCAAAATTTGGCATTCCTATTCTCTGTAATGTAACCTACCAGGAAAGTTTGTGGCTTTTATTCTTGTCTTTCCAGAAGATGAGAAATCTATTAAAATTACATATATTTATGGTACAATCTTGTATGCAGTTTTGCTCTGTGGATAATTTTTTGCTTTTCTAGACCACAACAAGCATTCTGAAAAGCTTCATATGTGTCACTCCCAAGAGTTTTTCACTCAAGAAACTTTGTCTCAACTCCTGGTTTTTGTCTTCCTCCCACTTTTACCATCAAGACCTTTTACGGCCACTTTAATTGTGAACTATGGTCTGTCGGGCTTTATTATAAAATCTGAAGCAATCACCACCATCACCTGCAGCTAAATAAAGGGCTTGATTGCACTTTCTCTTGAGTCTGAATGGGGTAGACAGCTTAGCTTTAAGGAGGTCCACTGTTGTCCTCAGTGCTAAACTCCACTGTTATCCCCCTGACAACCACAACCCTTTCAGTAAAATGACCATCCCCAGGCTATTTAACATGGGGCTCAGGGTGGCACCTCTTAAAAGGCACAGTCTGTATTTAGAAATTTGAATTACCAGGCTGGCTTTCAAAAGAAACAAAGATAAAAACCCTTTTAGGTTTTCTGGGGATGCCACGGTGAGAGGAACGTATTTTATGCCTTTTTTAAGGCAGGCAGCGTGTGCATTCCATGGCCCTGTGCCATCTGCATCATTAAGCCACCTTCTTCCCTGATTTATATAAATCTTACAAGCACCAAAACTCTGCTAACTATCCAGCCAAACTAAAAATAACCTCTGAAAATGACCCAATGTAAAAATATTTGCCTTCAAGAGAGAAAGCAATCTATTCTTTACAACATTTCTGCTGTGTTAAAATACTGATTAAGTTACTGGTTACCAAGAAATTTAAACCTACTAATTGCTTGCAAGCTGCTTCTGAATGATAATTAAGAAACCTGGTGTAGGTGCTGCTTTGAGCTATTAAAATGCAGTTAGAGTAACGCTATGGAAAGAAACATACTGAGCTCTTAATATTACAGTTTATGCACTGAAATTTCCCTAATGGGGTGCAAATTTATCTTTCATTTGTACCAAAGGTTGAACACTCATCCTGTATATTTTGAAGTATTTTCCTGATTTTGTTAATTTTTCACATGACTGATTGGAAGGTTGTGTTAAGTGATCAAAAATCTGCAGGGCTAAACTACCACTAGCAGTGGGGCTGTTCATAAATCCTGCTTTCCATGTATTCCAGCTTGAAAAGACGCTTATAATTTTAACTACCCTGTAAACAACCAAAAACTGGGGATGTGTTTTCAAAATTTTTGGAGGGCTTTTATTTTAGGAAGGGAGACTCATCTATTGGAGTGCTGCTCTGTTGTTAGTGGAGAAAAGGAAGGACTCCTCCAGGTAACTCAGGACACCTGTGGTGCCTTTTCCTGGTCTTAAAATCAAGAGTCAAACATGGTTAGAAGGGAAAAAGGGATTTTACCTTGGTATTTATTTTAAGGATCCTTAGGTGCACCACGCCCAGGTCGAATGCACTGCAAAACCTCTTCTCTGTCCCCCCCCAAAGATCTGGTATAACATTATAGGTTTTACTAATTAGCATATCTATCAAAGATTCCCCAATGAGAGGCTAACAGGAGCCCCCCTCCCCGAGGAACCTTCCCCTGGATGGTTCTATCTTAGTTTACAAAATGTGTTCTGGAGAGGACCTTGGGGTCTGGGGCACACTGACCCCTAACTACAAAACCTCTAAGATGTTTGGTCTCCTAGCTTGACAAACAAGTCCAAGAATGTAGGCAAAAAGCACTGAGGAATACAGAAGCTGCAAAAAGGCACAAAAAGGGGTTTAAAAGAAAAGGCAAAAAAATCATCATGGCATCACCTGCAGGGCCTGATTTCTGGTTTAGCAGCACCAAATCCTGATCTCTACTTACAAAGGGAGCAAAGATGTTTAACCTCCCTATGTAACTTCTTGGAATTAATACCTTTGCCTGTTAAGACTTATAACTCCCTTAGGTGTCTTCCCACTCCTGTGCCAGGTAAGGAGCTGGTATGTAGGGATGCTGACTTGCAGAAACAGTTATTAATAGCTACATCAACCACAAATTGCTGTTACACACGAGCTCCAAATTTATTAGGAAAGGTTCATTGCATGCTCTGTGTGGTGTAAGGCTTTGAAATGTGATAGCCAGCCAGTTCCTGGCACAGGGAGGAAACTTTGAGAAATGGACCTTACCAAAACTCTTGGAATATTTTTATTTAATACACAGGAGAAACAGAACAACAACAAAAAAACGCCACGCAAAAATAGACCATTAATGGCTTCTTTCTAATGTGTTGGGTTTCAAACTGCTGAGACAGTGGAACAGCATTGCAGCTCTGTAGCCAAATTGTAATAAGAAATGTTTTATTGCTGTTGTTTAGGACAGGAACACTGTCTGAGTGAGCATTTCCAAAAAGAAGTGGGTGGAGAAGCTTCAGATCCTATGTCTGCCTGGTTTAATGCTTGAATTCTGAAAAGCTTTGTCGATGAATTGGGAATATCTGGAAAAAGTGTTGGAAACGTTTGTTTACAATAGGGTTTCAGTGACTGGGTTTGAATTACACTTACTAAAGGCTTCTCTCTGATGCTCTTGTTCTCAGACAGCAACATTTACATTCAAGCACCACCTTTAAAACCAAGGTCCTACATCTCCTAACTTTTTTTTTTTTTTTTTTTTTAATGACTGTATCAATCACTGAAATGCAGAAAAGAAGTTTTTATTTCTAGGCTCCTTAGACTGTTGTATGATAGGATTAGCCTACATTCTCAATGTTGTAGAATAATGGTAATTTTCATTTTTCAGGAACTAAATAAGGCACAGTATCTGTTAGTCCACGGTTGGGGAGTGCAGAGCAGGTTGGTTGTAGCTCATTTTAGTTTGCATATTCTGAACTTGGAGGAGTTGAGAGATTAGCACAGCCCGGTGTGAGGATGGCAACCTGATGTATGAGTTATTCCACATCATGCATTCTCATGCCCCTGAACACACTGGAACTTGTCTCACCCTGAAGCTCAGCAGGGCTGGACCCCTTAAGTCAGTACTGGGTGCTGCAGGCTTCTGGCTTGACATAAAGGGGGAAAAATATCACCCTGAGGACAATCAGACCTTGGAAAGGGATACCCAGAGAGGCTGCAGACTCTGCTCTTGCAAACTCTTAAAACCCAGCTGAAGAAGCTGTGGGCAGGCAGGTCTGCCTTCAGTGCTGAGCCTGCTTCTAGCAGGAGGCTGAGCTAGAGGACCTGCTGAGGTGGCATCCAACCTGAATTATTCCAGGATTCGGTGGTCTGAGCCTGAATTTTATGTATTTCAATGCCTTTATGTAATTCTTTTTTATGAAGTTGCTTGCTTGCATGAGTTGACTGTAATGATAATATTCAATAATTAATGATAATTGTATCATTAAAAAGAGGTCATGCTTTCTGGCAGGAATAGACAAAAATATTTTTTATAGATTTCTAAAGATAGCACTTATTGCCATAAGGCCTACTTTGTTCACGCATAGGCAAATTTTCCACCAATCCCTAATGACAGACTAAGATAATCACCTATAAATGGAGTAAAAAATTAAATCATTAAAATAATTGCAGCATAGTCTCTTAGAATAAAAGCCTTTCATTTTATTTTCCTCTTTAAGAAGAATAAATGTCCAAAACCAGGAGTATATTTTTGATAGAATCAGAGTAGGCTGGAGTAGAAACTACACAATTCAGGTATCACATAGAAGTTTTGCTTTCCAAGATTCACCTACCTGTTGAGTCATGTTGAGCTTAAAGCTTCTTGTTTATCTAACAATATTCTCATTTTTCTTTCAGATGGAAGAACAATCACTGGTATTTTGAAAGGATATGTTATTGGTTTTGGCCACTGATCCTTCAAAATAGGTAATTACTCAAATGTGTCCCAAGTTGTCCATCTCTCCATTGTTGAAGAATAACGAATTCATTGTTCCTTTGGCTGTTCTGAAGACCCGAATGGCAGAGTTGAAGGCTTTGAAAATGTGGAGAGTTCAATGTTTTTCAAATATTAGAAGAATATACTTTTTTTTACATTGCAGAAAGGATTGACTGTTGCAGGTTTGAAATTCTTTGATCCTGGCAATAATGGGGAGACTCTATCAGTGACTGAATATAAGTGGATATTGTTGAAGTTTTTGTAATACTATTGCAAAAATAGATTTTATGCATGTTGAAGGTTGAGGTAATACATTTATTGAGATGACAGGTAGATCATGGCAAGGTGGGAAAAAATGGAAGGCAGTTTTATTCAGCGATAGAATTTCTCTCTCCAGTATTTACTGGTTTGACTTTTACTAAGTAGAATCTACTTAGTCAGTTACGAAAATTAACGAACTGTGGTTTTTCCTCTGTGAAAAATCTCAACTTCTTAAGGCAATAATTTTTTAAGTTCTGAAAGGTTAAGGCTTGACTAAGGAAGAACCATCTGAGGAGTTCTGTGTTCCAAAGGGCCAAAGGTGTGTGAGTGCATGTTCCAGCAGTTTTGTAGCAGGCCATGGGTGACGTCCCTTCTTCGTTGTTACCTCATGCTCACGTCTACCTTAAATGAAACGGTGTAAAACTCTTTTCCTTGTGCAACCAGGCTCAGACAGACTGCAGAAATGTGCTGAAGAGGGGTTCTCTGAAGACAAGTGTCAAAAGCCTGTAGTATTTTTAGTTGTATGACTTGATAACCCATGGGATTTATGGCTTTTCTGTACTTCATCTCGGTGAGCACGAGCACACGGCATTTTCTCTCTATAGGATTCTTGCGTGGGCCTGGGAGTTCTTGCTGTCTGGAGATTTTTCCCTGCACAGGCTGCAAGTCTTGTGCAAACCAACGTGCTGGGGAAAGTGATTGTCTGTGCCCCTCACAATCTCTTGTGCAGCTGGGAAAAGAGGCAGAAATAAGGGAGAGGCTCCCACTGCGCCATCCCAGAGTATGTGGGAAAGGGAGGGTGTGTGAGCACACACACACACAGGCTGGGCTTGAAGTCAGAGGGAATGAATTTTGACCTGGATTCAGGAAAGGAAGGGGGTGTGAGCACACACACAGAGGCTGGGTTTGAAGACAGACTGAATTTTGACCTGGATTCAGGTATTTTACAGCTGTGCTGCTCCTTAGTGGAGCTTTGTCAGCTAGAGCTCGCTTTGGCAAGGAATATGAAGTGTAGTCCTGGAGCTGTGGTCTTTGCCAACAGACAGGTTTTGCTGATTACTTATAGCTTTAATTAGTCCTAATGGCTTTGGGAACCAGTTGTTGGGAGGAACATGCTCCCTGGGTAGATTATCTGCAGCAATGTCCTTCAGGGTGAGGCTTGGTGGAAAAGGTTGAGTTCCAGGGAGAAAATAATCATTTGCATCCTATAATTAAGAAATGTATCACTGAGTATACACCTAGTGAAGGTGAATTATGGAGGCTTTTGGATAGATTAAATCTGGAATTTCATATTGTGTGCGTTCTTCTTGTGGGTTTTTTTTTAATGTAATGTATTAAAATGGCTCACAAGATGGATATTTGATCTGAAACTGTACAGAAAAGACTAATACCACAATACCTTATAAACAGAGAGACAATTCAAGTCATTTTGGGAGCTGCAGCTGCTGTGAAAGGCAGCAGCTTTCCTTGTAGGTGTTGCACGCAGTAAAGGTGCCACAACAATATTCTGTGACATTCACCTATAGGAAGGGACGTGAAGACAAATAGATTTTTAATTGCAGTTCTTAACAAGACATTAATAGAATTTCGGATTTCTAAATATTTTTTCGAAGCCATTCTTTACTTTCTGCCTAAATTAGGCTACACCCAGACTCCAGAACCTGGGAACGGTCTTTGGGTCCAGATTTTGACACAAGTCAAGGCGAGACCCCAGCATGCACCAGCAGTCAAAGTCTGCCTTGCTTTCCACCAAAAGGCATCTGGGAGCCATCTGGCAGCAACACCAAGGGTATCTTCTCATATCTCCAGAGAGGAGTATAAATGTAGGCAGCTTATCAGGGCCCTGGCTCTAGCAGGGACTTGTGCTGACAGTGGAACTGACCAAATTATTCAGGATACCCCTGACCTGCAATGAGATGCTCTCAAGATGCACCTCTTCCGTGACCAGCCCAGCTTGCTTTTCTTGCTGAAGGCTGCCTCGCTGCATGTCTTGGTTAAAACATACCTGGAGAGGCCTCCTAGACACAGAGACTAGACAGAATAAGGGAATAAAGGTGGGTATTTATTTGAAAGGCTTTCAAAGGTACCCCTGGGGAGCCAGAGGCTATTGCCAAGATGGACCCTGAGATGGACCCCGAGTCACGAGTTCTTCACACTCTTATAAGTTTGGTTTATTTGCATATCAGGGTTAATTCTCCAGTTAAAGCTTCAGTTTAATGATGTAATTTCCCCAAGCTTGCCCCCCCCTTTAGAAGCTTTTGGTTTATACTTTTGGGCCTAGGATGGTCTGGGTGTCCTTGGAGAGCAGGCCTGGAGAGGCTTTGTTGTGTCTGCCTGGCACGAGAGAGCAGAAGTGAACAGGCTACAAGAAACCTCAGAGTTACACACTGGGCAGTGCAGGATTTGAAAAATATAAAAGTCAAAACCTAAGGCATCATACCCTGAAGGAACAGCTCACACAAGATTGTATTAATATTGACAGTAAAGAATTAACATGCATCCTATCATTGCCTTCTACCACAGCAGCTTTCGTTCGAGGGATGATGTGTAACAGTCCTTAATTATATTAGCTTTAGTCAGAAGTGTTCTTTCCTCACAGAAACATGTCCCTAGATAAACTTGCTTAATAGCCACCTGGGCTTTTGTTGGGGTAGTCAAGTAATAATTCTTTGAAAAAGAGCAACTAAGAGCTCAAAATATTGAAGAAAATCAGGATTCATTAATTATTTACTACATTAGAAGCAGTTTTATCTTTGATAAAAATACCAAATATTGAAAATTCTAGCACTTTTATTGAGATGAAAGTAGGAACAATCTGCTTAGAATGATTTGCCTTAAAGTGAACTTGAGTATTGTTTACTAGATTAGACAGGATGCATTTCAGTCGATAAGTAAAGAATGGAGCTTTTGCCAGATGACTCATTTCCCCTAAATCATGATTGACTTTGAAAGGATTTGCTTTGCTTCTTATGTAGTTTTTCTGTCACACAGCTTGCCCGAGATGAGCTTTGACCAGCTCTGCAAATGAGATGTGATTACTCTCTACTGCTCTATTTAACTGCAAAAATTGCTGTGAGCTGAAAATCCACTCACATGCTGAAGTTTAGACTGAGCTGTCGTCAGAGCCATGGAGAGAAACTCCATGGAAGTCAAGAGATTGTGTCACTCATTCTGCATCCTTTGGAGGAGGCATGGACAGAGCAGATTTTGCCCACCAATGTGCAATAAATGGTGTCAAGTGCAGCACCCTGTGGAAATGATAAGATATTACTCAGAAAATTTTGTCAAATAATTTTAAACTGAAAAAACCACAGTGAAATCGCATGGGAGTTGAAGTCAGGAGCACTGTGAAGGGCTGACTTTGATATGCTCTGAATTCAATTAGAACAAAGGAAACTCACATTTTCCAACTCCTCACACATAGATGAGGATTTATTCCCCTAGCATGTCACAGATTTCTGCCTCAGTGATTTTTGCCAGAAATATTGTTAATTTGTTTTTTAAAGACTTGCTGCGTCTGAAAATTAAACATGCAGGCCTCTAAACCTTATTGGAATAATGGATTTTAATTCCCTTGCTCTCTTCCTTGTTTAAGCCCTCTTGGTTTATGCTTGTTATCAGGAAGAGCTTGTGATTATCTTGTTGGCAAAGACCCCGTGCTTTTATCATTCTTATCACAAAGAGGAGAAAAATCATACTTCGGTGCAGTTTTATGCAACTGTACAGTGGGAAAGAGTTTTTTTTCCTAGTGACCAGTTGTGAAACCAGCAGTGCATAAACACATCCATTCACCCAGATAATAATTTTCCCAGATTTGATTTAAGACACTTCGTTGAAGTTATTATGCTCATGTAAAAGAGCAACCATATATGAGCGAACCGGGCCTTAGGCCTTGATTTTCCTCCAAAAGATGAAGGCAAATGAAGAAATTCAGAGAACAAAACAATGGGTAAAAAACTGGAACTGAATCATTTCTGGAGGGAGATTTAGGACTTAATCCTGCAAAGAAAAACCTGCTTTGGCCCTGATCCAAAACAGTACTCAAGTCTTAACTCTAACTCCATCAGCAGTTTCACTGAAGCCTAATGTTTCTCCAAGTGCTTTGTAGACTGGGGCCAGAATATCAGTAATTTGCAAGACTAAGCCCTCAAAGAAATGATCTTGGTCAAGTGATAAGGACTGGTAATAAGCTGAACTTGTAAGAGATAGAAGGAGCTGGCAGTGGGCATATCAGTGGGTTGTAAAATGAGGATTAGTAGGGAAGCTGGAGCAAAACCCACTGAAAGAAATAGCCTTACTATTATTTAAATATTTTCAACTTTCTCTTTCTTTTTTTTTCCCTCAATAAAATAATTTCTAAATAGGTTTTGAAACAATACAAATGTTTCTGAGAACTGATAATTTTTGTTGTGGCAAAATTCTTTTGTTTTTGTCCTCCAACCTTCTATCCAAATTTGTTAGGTCAGAATTTAGGCATGTGCGAATGCCTCCGCCTTTGTTCTCTGGAGGTAGAAGCTTTGCTTGGCTTTCTTCTCCAATAAATACCTCTGCTGCTCATCTGGTTATTTGATATCACTCTTCTTTTTGCACAGTTCAGTGGTACACGTGTGCAAATGGTGCATGTGATATATTCCTATTATTTGCTATCAGCATGCTGATGCAGCCCATACCATTACCCATTCCTTGCAGATTGCTGCTCCTTAAACCAAAATCTTCACTGAACCATTTAAAATAATGTTTGTTGCACGGTTCCCACTTCCTTTCAGGTAGACAAGAGAGCAGTGTTTTGGCTGTGGGCGAAAAAGGCAGCGCCTGAATGGTGAATTTCTTTTTGTAAGGCAAGTACGCCTGTGGCAACATCAGTGGAGATGGAAACAGATTGGGGATAACTGCTTGGCACTGAATGTCGGTGATGTGAGAGCACTGAGGGCTAAGTGAGCTGGGAGAGCAGCCCAGAGCTGGCCAGCCTGCCTCCAGGGCTGACACCGAGGACTCTGCTTTGGGGGATGTGCAGGTGGGTGGCCGAATCTGCCTGGGGTGTCCCCTCTCCAAGGCCAGGCTGTGTTGCAGCAAAGGGAGCAGACTCTGTCCCCCCCAGCCCCAGACAGATGTGGTGGCAGAGGCTCCTGGGCTGGGAGAGTGACCCTGCTGCCTCCTGCCAGAGCTGGGCTCTCGGTGGGTTCAAGTCCTGCAGGGCCATTTATGTCTGGAACTCACTGTAGGGCTGCTGTGGTTTGGGTTCTGCATGTTCCTTTTCAAACTAAATGTGATAAAAAATTACTTTATAAGGAGTGATTTGTGCAAATAACCCAGGAATCCATAGCTCATATGTGGGTCAGAGTTCAGCTTCAATTTTGAGCTCACACTTGCTGGCTTACAGCGAGCTGGTTTAGAATTCCTCATGCTTCCCAAGCTTTGCATTAGAATCCAATGTTTGTTTGTTGTTTTTTTTATTCTTGGGTGTTTGGATCTGGGACTGTAGTTTATACTATTTGAGAGAGGACATTCAGATCCAGGCATAGAGTTTAAATGTAGATTTAATCTGAGCTGTCTGTAGTTATGAACACATGTAGAGGAAAAGAAATGGGGAATAAAGAAAGTGACTAAATTTCTCAGTCCTCCAAAAGTGTTTCACTTGTATTTGGACAGAGATTTGAAATAATTTTCAAATTATTTAAACAGACTGTCTCCTTATGTCTTAATCCTAACTGGACCTCTTTCTAAACAGATCTTTTAAAAAGTGCTGCTCTAAACCAATTATAAATTACTGACGTGATGCAGGAATTCCTAATTCAGAATCTACGGCTTCTGGTATTTTGCCATTTCCACTGGGTGATAGACTGGCTAATCATTAAGGTGGATAAGAGGAAGACATGAATGAAAGTCAACTGCAGATGGTCCCCAAGCTGCTGGAGTGCTACATCCAGGTTTCAGAGAGACCTCCGGCTGCTCAGGTTCTCATTATGCAAAGCAAGGGTTGCCCCAGAATTAACTTTTACTGCAAGCCCCCCACCAAGGCTTTGACCACCCAAATGCCTACAAAGAAAATTTCTACAGCATACCCCCTCATTTTCCTTTATGCCACACTTCATTATATGTGCTAAATAAGGATCAGGTAACAACCAACCAACAAGGGAACCATCCTACCACCCCACATGGGAATCAACTAACCTTAATACGGAAGATGTGCTTTTGGAGTTCAACCAAGCTGGTAGTAGTCCTTCTACATTAGCTTGTCCTTAAGAAAATGCAGTTCATGCCCTTTCCCACTGAGTAAATGGTTCTAATTATCTGAAATATTTCACTTTTTTTTTTTTTTCCCAGCATTTAATCACTGGCTTCCAAAAAGCCTGGACTGGGAACAGGGTCTTGAAACTCTGCATGACCACAACAGTTTAGCTCTTATCTTGCCCACCTCAGGGCTAATTTACAGCTATTTGATCTGTTGAATAAAATACACCCAAGGTTGTTGACCTCTAGTCCCACTTGCTCACACAGGATATTCCAGGGTTGCTTTAGCTCCATTGAGCAATAATATTTTCTAAAAGCAGCCCCCCTGAAACTTGTAGGGCTGGCGACTTGTTTAGGAAAGTCACATTTACTGTGTGAAAGTACCAAAGCTGAACTTGGGATAATGCTGCTTCCTTGATAAAGACACTTGCCAGGGAAATTCTACAGCTGGTAGAAAAAGAAAATAAAACAATAAAAAACACCATTAGAGCCCATATCATTAACAGCATTCCTGAAAAAAGGAAATCTACACTCACCTGAAAATCTATGGGTTTTTATAGGGCCTGAGAAGACTGAAGGATTCACACAGATCATCCTACAACTTTTGCCTGTTGTTCAGGATGGGGGAGGATCCTCAAGCAAACACTTGAACACAGTGTTTGCTGTGCTCCAGAAGTGGCTGTCTCCCAGTACGCTGATTAATCATCTGATTAATCAGGGGTTAATCATACATTCTGCAGTAAGTGGAGAAGGGGTGGCCTCTTGGGTGTCTAGGTTTGAAATGACTACTCACTCTGCACAAGACACAAAAAAGAAAGGTGTTATCTCAGGGAGCAATCTGGTTTTTTGGTTGGTTGGGTTTTTTTGGTTTCTTTCTGCTGTTAACTGAATGACTTCATGTTTTGAGAAAATTAACTCGGATGGACTTATGAGGATGAAAGTGTAATTAGGGGTTTAATCCATCTCCACATCTGAGAAACTGTGTAAAACCAGGGAGAAGGAGCTGTACAGCCACAGTCACACGTGCTCCTTAAGCCTGATGCCGATAGTGGCTCTTTGGCTGGGACCGTGTGACCTTTTAAAGGCTTATAATGGAAAGAGGAAGAAATGTCTCCTGACTGTAAAAGTCTAGTTTACCCTTTCAGCCTGTGATAGATTAACTGCCTTGTTAAAGTGACAGTTCACCCTGTTTGCATGCCAACAAAGGCAAAAAATGTGAGCATGCCTGCCTGGCATGAAGCAGGGAAGTAAACCACATGCCTCCATTCACCCCTGGCTCACTGCATCCACAGAAACGCAGGATTCAGGATATGTGTAGGAATGTGTTGGATGCAGCATCAAAGCATTGTCCTGATCACCATCATCCATTCACAGTCTTGCAGAGTGTAGTAATGCATATTTTCTTGCTTATTCTTAGATTTGTAGTTTGACCCATGAGAATTATTTTAACTCTTGCTGGGATCGGGGGAGCAGACAGGCTACAACTCCAGCTTTGATATATTAGCTGATTAGAGCTTCTGGCAGCCTCCAGGATGGAGTTTCTCAGCAGCAAGTTCTCCAGAGGATTTCTGAGGGTGGGATTAAAGTTTTTGGTTTGGTTTTTTTTTTTTTTTTGATCACAGTCCTGCTGCTAGTGGAGTGTGTGAAACAAAAGTTCAAATGTTGGCATATTCTCCTGTGGGATAGCCATACTCGCAGTAGATAATTTCCATATCTGAAATAAGCTACACAATGACATTTTTTCCAGCTGCTGCTCCCAGCTGAAGCATAATCAGTGATTACTAGTCTAGTTATTAATGCTTCTGTACTACTTTTCCCATGCTCATGCAAATTAATGTGAAAAGAAAAAAAAATCATAGAAGCTATGTGATAGTTTTTCTATAAAAACAGAGTATCAAGAACTGAGAAATCAGGAATTCCTGCTCCCTCAGATGCCTGAGTTAGAAGCAGAGTAATTTTTCAGCTCTGATACAGTCTTTGTAGAAAGTTTAACAGCTGAATTCCCTCTACAAATGCTGATTCTCTCCAATGACAAGAGAATAATCCTCCTGTACCCAGGTTCTTAAATTCAATACTTAAATTTGGATGGGTTTAGTTATTCCCCTCACAACTGCTGGCACCTTCTGGGGCTTGCTTCTCTTCCTCAAGAGCTTTGAAATCTGTGACAGAAATACAACTGTAGTTTCTTTTTCTTTCTCACTCTGCTTGGAACTGGATATGGACCTTTCTAAGGTACACTGGTAAACTGGGAGACTATCAAGAAGCAGTATGTTTCAGACGGTTTAAAATAGATTCAAAATAACCAAAACACAGGAGTTGCAGCCTTCTACCCACCCCCACGACATGTGCAGGATAATTGAGCAATATAAACTGATGATCTTCACTATGCATGTAATATTAGGTTTAGGGGAATTTTAAAAGGGTCTAAGGGATTTTAAAATAATCTTAGAATTTGCTCCCTGCAGTAGTTAATCACCAGTTGTGAGCACTGGTTTTTCTCTAGTGTTTCTACTGAAGAAGGTGGGAGTTTCTTTCTCTCATCTAGCTGAGTAAGAGAGCTGGGATCCGAGATGTGTACGATCCTTGTGGCTTCCAGAGGAGATGCTACAGCTGAGAAAAAGCTCCTTTCCACCTCCCGGCTGCATGTTCCTCGTTACGATACATTGCCAAAATTTATTCTGGAATTCCCACTGTTACCATCCTCCCTTGCTGCTGTCCTCAGAGTCCCACTGAGACTTTTAGAGGAAGAAGAATTTCCCTTCCACGTTCTCCCCTGCCCCTTTAGCGATCAGGTCCCAGCCACGGGCATGGCTGAGGTGCCTCTGGCTGCCCTTCCCCTGTGCCCATCCCTGCCACACCAGAGCATCACACCACAGCAGGGGCTGCTGCCTTGCACTTCCAGTTACTCTTTAAACTGTGGTTTTGTGTGCTTTGGAAGGAGAAGCAGGAGTACCCCGGATGAGATGACCTCGGTGCTCCCTGTGTCTCGGTGCGCGGGGCCAGGAGGGGTCCCTGATCTCTGTGTGTGATGCAGTGTGCACACAGACACGGTGCTGCATTTGCCACTTCATTCCTGCCCCTCTGACTGGCGTGATGATACAGAGGGCTAAGCCCCTGTGCAGCTCACACTACCTTATGGCTTGATAACGAGGTCTAGGGCGACTTAGCATCTGCTAGCTCCATGTCTGTGGAGAAAAAAGAAAAGGAACATAAATGATGGATACTGTCTCTTCCTTGTAGCAGTACTTGAAGTGTTGAGGCTCCTGGAATAAATCCTTGGCCCAAAGGAGTCTTAAATGTATTGAGTGTGGAGTGGTAATTTACACCTCCTTTGAGCCTGTCAAGGTCGGCCAAGTATAGGCTACAGAAAGCATCAAGTAGAGAATTTAATGGAATCTAATTCTTCCGTACTCCCAGAACTTTATCGCTCCGCAAAACCCAGCTAGGAAACCTGTAAATGATGGAAGATTAAGCACAAGTATCAACAAATTAGAAGTGAATTCAACACTGGAACGTGTCTTACGGTGAGTGCCCAGTGTAGGATGAAAATAAACAAGAAGTGATCCATGAAATGGAAAATAGGAGCAACGAGAAGACGACTGTGCTGCATCTTCAGGCCACTCTGTGTATCGCAATCCTGAAAAAGCGATCCAACATTGCCACCTGCGGGTGGCTTTGGCGAGGAGCTGGAGGGGCCACGGCAGCGCTTCCCGGCGAGGGAGCACGGGCACAGACCCGACGGAGGGTGGGAATGTGGGAATGTCGCTGCGAGCCTTTGGGAAGGGCATCGGCCAGCACAGGGGAGAGACTCTGTCCTTCAAACGCAAAATGTGGTGCTGCCGTGAGACACTGGTAATTGAAAGGCTCTTCCTGTTGTAAAACACCACTTTCACTGGCTTAAGAGAAGGGAATAATTCGTCATAGAGGCGTGGAATCATTGAATCAGTCTGGAAAAGGCCTTTAAGATCATTGAGTCCAACCACTAGCCCAGCACTGTCAGGACCACCACTAAACCACATCCCCAAGAGCCGTATCTATGTGGCTTTTAAATCCCTCCAGGGATGGTGACCCCATCACTTCCCTGGGCAGCCTGTTCCAGGGCTTCACAACCTTCAAAATTCATGGAGGAATTTTTCCTAATAGCCAACTTAAATCTCCCCTGGCACAACTTGAGGCTGTTTCCTCTTGTCTCCTGGACAAGAGGCTTGCTACCTGGGAGAAGAGACTGAACCCCACAGGGCTACAACAACCCTCAGGGTGGTTTTGGAGAGCAGTAAGGTCTTCCCTGAGCCTCCTTTTCTCTTCAGTTCCCTGCTTAGGTCAGATAACAGCATTGGTGATCCAGCTAAATTTCTTTGTGGTTTTAACTGAGTATTTGGAGTCACACCCCATTCTCTTTTGAAATGTAGGTTTCTCAGTAGCTCCCTTCACTTCCCTGGGTTATATTTGCAGGGGATTTTGGCTTCAAGTGAGTAACACCAGGAGAGAATTTGTCAGTTACTGGCAGGTCTCTGGTTGAGTGCAGTCACTGACCATTGTTAAAAATTATATTCACGGGGAACCTTTATTTCAGCAAAGGGTGAATTTAGCTGGTATATATTCATTCAGTAGTGTTGTATTTAAATGCAGGTTTTAAATAAATATTGCGGTTTTTTCATGGTTTCATTCACTAAGCATACATTCTGATTGTAGTACATACATTAGTTTTTCTTAAAAATGAAATACAACAATGAACAGGGACATAAAATTGTTATAAACCAAAAGAAAGTGCTTCACTGGTATTTACTCTCTCTCTCTATATATATTTTTTATATATATATATATATAAAAATATGTATATATGTATATATGTATAGGTAAAAGACTTGTTATGTATGTGTTCATGCCTACAAAGAAGCCAAAGTAAGAGGATAATGATGCCTCTAACTTCTCCAAGGAATGGGCATCATAGAATTAGCTTGTGCAGTGTTCTGTTTATGCAGGTGCTGGGTTCATTTAGAGAGGCACTAGAAGTCGCCATGTGTAGTATCCTGCTACTTTCCAGAAGGCTCCCTTCCCTCCACAGGGAGTGCAGAGCAATGAACAATGTGCTGATTTCCCTGGATCTGTGCCTTCTACGGAGACGGGCTGAGAGAGTTGGAGTTGTTCAGCCCCGAGAAGAGAAGGCTCTGGAGAGATCTTACAGCACCTTCCAGCATACAAAGGACCTACAGGAAAGCTGAAGGGCGCATGCAGTGACAGGGCAAGAGGGAATGGCTTTGAACTGTGAGAGGGTAGCGTTGGATCAGACACAAGGAAGAAATTCTTTGCTGTGAGGGTGGTGAGGCACCTGAACAGGTTGCCCAGAGAAGTCGTGGACTCCCCATCCCTGCAAATGTTCAAGGCCAGGTCGGATGGGGCCCTGAGCAACCTGGAAAGTGTGGAAAGTATCCCTGCCTAGGGCAGGGGGGTTGGAACCAGGCGACCTTTAAGGTTCTTTCCAACCCAAACCATTCTACGAGTGTATGACTTTCAACTGAAGGTCTGGAGCCTGGCAGAAAAATCCATATTGCTTGGCAAGAGTTTTACTGACCAGGTTTTTCTTCTGGAAGGACCAAATGAAGCAGATGGAAAGCTTGCAGAGCGTGTTGCCTGGGTGCAGGATGGCAAGTGGTCAGCTGCAGCAGGAGAGCTGCTGGTGTGAGGGGAGCTGAGGTGGAAAGGTGACCCATGCCATCTCTGCCAGGGAGCACCACAAAAACAACCCCCAAAAGACCTTGGAGCATTACACACACATGGCTCTTCTGGGAAAAATGAAAGCAGAACTTTTCATGTTCTGCCCTGTGGGTGGTACCATACTTGCTGTGTATTCCAGGGAGGGGTGGAACTCATTCTGCTACACTGGTAGTAAAAGCAGCACATCTCATTTCTTTCTGAATTATCTTTCCCTCCTGTAAAGGTTCTGCACAACTTGCAATCCATTATTTTTCTTAGATGAAAGTATTATAATAATATATGACATATATCTTTTGTATTTAGGTGGACTTTTTTTTTTTTTTTGCTATTATTTCAGATGCAGCTAGGAATGGGAAAGGAGGGTCTGCTGTGCAGGAAGAGACTTATATTTCCAACACTATATTTTAATCCAAATGTAATACTGGATTTCTCCACCTTCAGAAGCTTGAATGTTAGGGGTTTTTAACACATCATTGCTCACAGAATATAGAGTTTGTAGGTTGTGCTAGATGAAATTACTCTTGTTTAAACTAACCATTGCAATGTGTTGTGAAAAACAGGTACTTCAAGTAATTGTTCTGGAATATAACTGTGTGGGACAAAATGAGAATGAACTGAAAAAACTCCCTCTAAAATAATTGAGACCCTCAGAATTATTTAATGTTCCTCCTTCTATTCTCTCTGGCTTGTTTCACAGTCATGACATTTGTAGTCTCTCTGGGACTTGATATATTTCTTGTCTAATTTCAGAGCAAAGACATCAGATTGACTTAGGCTGTATCACTTGAAGCTGTATGTTTGTATGTTCCTATCAGACTTTAGGTTATTTTAGAATTGGGCTGAAATTTCTTATCTCTCTTGACTTTCCCCTCTGTCTTCCCCCTTGGAAGGCCCTGGTTGTGTTCACAGCCTCGTTACCCAGCCACAGGCCAAGGAGAAGCAAATGGGGCCAGGCTGTTGCTTCAGCCTCTGCTTTAGGGTTTTGCTTCTTCCCTGTCCTGTGAATTGTGATATGCAAACCTCTGCTGGCCAGAAATCCCCAGCCTTGTCAGAATGAAGGCAGATCATAAAAGGGAAAGGAAGGGTAGGATGCATTTTGATGTTTTTAAGCTTTGCTGAGGACATCTGGCCTGTGGTGATTTGCTTAGAAGAGGATTAATTGTAATGCAAACTCAGGAAGAATGGGGATTCTTTAATGACAAGTGTCAAGTATACAGGAAATGTACTGTGTGTAAGAGCCAGTGGAATCAAAACAGAATTATGAAACCTTTCTAGGGTCTCCCCGATGCTCCAAAATGCTTCAGAGAAATCCATTATATTTGGAGAATTTCCCCAGCAGGAATTCTCCGTGTCCTCAATGTCTTCCATTTTAGTAAAGAACTTGTTTGAAATCCAAAGTTACAGCAAATGAGGTGAAGGCTACACTGCGTTTTCCTCACACACAGAAGTGCTTTGCACAAATGCAAAATGCAGCAAAGGGGCTGGTTTGTGTCCAATGACAGTGTTCCTGCCATCTAATTAAATTCTGACTATTTTGTTGCATACAGGCATCAATATGGACCCACAACCCGATTCCTGTGGGTGAACATTTGCAGCCCTGCAGCTTTCCAACCTTTCCAGCCTGGGCATCTCCTGGTGAGCTGGAGGCTGGTACAGAGATACCCAAAGTACCAGAGCTTCCAGCCACTGGGAATTTCCAGCGCAGGAATCAGGTTTTCCAACACGGCTCCGAGTGCAGCCCAGCCCTTTTTTGTGAGCTATGGTGCTCAGGCTAACAAACCTGCCCCAGGAGAGTCTTTGGCTGTGGTCCTACAGATACCCATGGGGACAGATTACTAAATAAACCAGAGGTGTAAAATGTTTCCTGAAGGGTGACACTCGACCAATTGGATTTTCTAATAACAACAGCACTCGCTGGTTTCAAAAATGAGATACTGGGAATGGAAAATTGCTACTTTCAGAATAACATGGAGGCCAACTATTACAATCTTTGTATGAAATAAATATTGGATAACCATTAATAAGTCATGTTAGAAATGTTAGAAAGCTTTGGCTTTTTGTTCTGAGAACATGGTTTTGTAGAGCATCAGATAGGAAGGCTACGGTGTATGTTTTAAATGAAGGCTTTATTTTTTCCCTTTCCCTCTAGAAATTTTTTGAGAATCTGAGCTTAAATGCCAAGGCTGTCAGGAAAGTAGCTGTGTGGTCAGGAGTGCCAGGGAGAGAGAGCCCTGTCTGGCAACAGGAACTCAATTTTCTAAAAGTCTGTGTATGGAGGAGATTCAGAACAGCTGAGTTCCCTTTTTTTTTTCCCCCATGTCTGTAACTAACTGCTTCTGAGACCCAGAGCCACAAGCAAATAAAATTGTCAATTTCCTAAGACAAAATCGCCAAAAGGCAGGAGAGGGATAAAAAGGGTTTTTACTTGATAGTGGTACTTGTTGGATTGCTTACTGCTTCAGATTGAGGCTTGCTTCCAAACAAAACATAATTTTAACATGACAAATTAAAACAAGATTGAAATAGTAAAACATTTTCAACAACTTGAGATTTTTTTTTCAGGTAACTACATGAATTTACTACAAATTTGTGAATCACATCAGCTGATAAAAATGTTTACCTTTGCCAAAATGTTTTAATTGACTCTACTGTGACCTTTCCAAGTCACTTCCCCTTTTGTGTGCTCATAGAAGCAGCACAACCAGATGTCCCAGGTAAAAAGAGGGACACCTACAGAGTCAGTTTGTGGTACAAGTATTTCATGCTTTGCCTGTTCTTCTGAACACTCAACTCAGCTTTTGTGAAAGTTTCTCTACAGAAGGATGCTGTTCCCATCAGATAATAATCACTTCATTCGAAACAAGCCCATCCCACTCACCCTCCATTATATCTGTACTTTAGACTTGGTTCAGTGAAAAGACCTAAATCTCTCCTTTAAGGCACATTTTTCATCTTGCCTCTTTTAAAACTTCCCTTCGACTTCCCCAATCAGCTAATTACAGTTAAAAGTAATGGAGAGGGTTACTCTCAGCGCTTGCTAACTGCAGCTAATCCATTTTACAGCAGGGGAGGTAAAGAAGTATCTCATCCAACGGGAAAGAGCTTTGGAAGAGTTAGATCATATTGTCCAGACAAGAACTTGGCTATGATGGTGCATTTAGCACCTGTAATCCTAATGGATGAGCTGTAGAATCCTCAGTAATCACAGGAGTAGTTAGGAAATTGGTTTTATGTCTCATCCAAAAGAAGTTCAAAAGACAGACAGAGGAAGGAAGCCGTGAGTACCTGCCTGTGCACGACTAAATCAGTGGTGTCCACTGCAAATTTTTTCACTTTCTTAGGACCACCTGCTCAGGATCCTTTGCATGGTCACAATTTTGCTGCTGACCAGGCGACAGAATTGTTATCAGCACGCTTGCAGGTGCTTCCTTGAAGGTGGCTGCTAAATTCCAAGCATGGCTTTAACTGGACACTTGGACAGCACAGCCTTTCTGTACGTCACCTGTGCTTTGTTACCTTGATTACAGCTGCCTTAGGACACCTCTTCCAAACAAGAAACTGGATGCAGTGGGGATTTCTGGCTGCTGCTAGAGAAAGGTGCCAGGGAAGCAGAAAGAAGCAATAAGCACCTGTCCTGCTGCAAGGCAGACCCTGCATAAACTGTGATGCACCTTAAGCTTCCACAGTTTGATTTCCAAAAGCAACCTGCCCCTGGCTTCCTGCATTTGCTGCTGATTACAGGCACCCGGGGTTTTTCACTTTCCTCTAAGCTGCTTAATGTTAAACTTAATGTTAAATGCATTTTTTAAGCATGGAAAAGCATGGCTCTTTTCTGGGAAGGGCTGAGGGAGGATCTCATCATCCTCACTGCTTGAAATCTCATGAGGTCCCTTTCTATAGCTGTGGTTTCTGTTTTCTCTCCTATAGAAAGCACTACATTATGATAATATCAAGACTGAGTGCTGATGCAGGCTGAAATCAGGAATCACTGAAGTTAAAGCTGTGTACAGTGACTTAATGCTGCTTCTCACTGTTTTTTGGGGGTTTTTTTCCTATATCATAACTGGAGCTATTTATTTTCCAGAAATCTTTCTCTTTTTAACATTATCTCCCATAAAGGTTAAAACCAGATTTTACAGCAATAGAAAATTGCTTAATTGTTCAGTGGAGAATTGAAAATCTTATACGTTGAATTGCCACAGCGTGGCAATGTTTCAGAAAATTTTGTTCAAGTCTGCTGACAATATTGGTGAACCCCAGCACCAGGCTGATGGTGGAGCATTTCCCTGTAACCCTCTCTGTACTCTGCATAATTCAGTGTGCCAGCAACAAGCTCCTGGGTAAAAGAGGGAGGAAGAATGCACTGAGATGCCATGGTAGAGAATTGCAGTTGATTGGGGTGAGAATAGGGTGCAGGGATTTAATTATAAATTTTTAAAATTCTCATCATATTTTTAATTTGGGTGGGAGACACCAGCATTGCTGTTCTCTGAGCTCTCCATGTTCTCTTCCTGATATTTCCCCCCCGCTATGTCCTACTCAATTAATTTATTTCTCTGTAGGGAAAATCAGAACTGTGATTTTTGGAAGCTAAGCAATGGGCAGAATGTCATACCTGCCTCTTTCTTACATGTTTGTATCCAAATATTCTGTAATGTGAAAAAACACATTAAGATTCTGAATTGCAGTAAGGTTGTTTGCCATCTTCCACATTATTGTTTTGTTTCATAAAGTACAGTAACCATGACAGTATCACACAGATACTGTTTTAGCCTCTCAATGCACTGACACTTGTGCCTTTTGGAAGCTTTACTCCAATAAATGCCTGTGAAGGAGCAAATGTCAGTATAATTTCTCAAATTAGCTATATTTGACAAGGATCAGAGATAGGTCACAGCCCAAAGCCTGGATCCAGCTAGCTTCAAGCTTAGCCAGAGTCTTGTACCTGAGGCAGCTATCTCTATATTGTCTCAGTGTCCATATTTCCTTACAGAATTATTCACATTCAAATATTTGGATGGCGAAAAAAATTAATTTGTTGGATATTGGTTAAGCCCTGGAATTATGTCTTGACATTATGCCCCGTAATTGTGTAAAATCAAAGATAGCTTTTCCTTTTCCCTGGATGTGACCCCTTTTCCTTCCTCTTTTGCCTAATCTTGAGGTGGAGCCCCAGGGCTCTGCAAACACGCCTGCTCTGTCCAGACTCCAGCAGGTAAAAGCATCCAAACTTGTTTTCTGTGCTGTGGAAGGTTATGCTCAATGTTTAGCTTTGTTTTCACCCACAAACAAGGTCCAGGGGGACATCATGGCTGCTGCTGCTGCGAGAAGAATTTCACTGTCAGTGTCAATTTGTGCAGCACTTGGTGAATGGGTTGCACATCAATACCCTGGTGTGCCTGTGTTCCTTCTCTATCAAGTACCTCTAATGTATCTCCTTGCCCCATCCCTCTCCTTTCACAGGTGCATCTCTGAACATCCCTCCCAGCACAGGGAATAACCTGAGCACTAGGAATTAAATGCTGTGTTCCACCAATTCACCAGTGCTCCTTTTAAATCTTACCAAGTTTTGCACAGGCCTGCTTTAACACCCATTAGTTCCCAAAGACATTCATGTTCCTGAGGGGATCTTAAATTCATTGAAGGGTTTTCCTTACTCACTGCAAGATATTAAGCAATAGAGTTATCTTTGATACCAATTTAATTAATTCTGCTGCAAGACACTAATGTATTCAGAAGGCTACCACGGATATTACAGGCACACTGTATTGCTCATAGCTACTCTAATTTACTGTGCTGCACTTGTATTGATTTTTGCTGTGGCAAAATCGAGTCAGACAATAATGCATGGATCTGGAAAAGCTTTATAGTTCATAAACATTGGCACATTCATATTTGACTTTGTCAGCAAAGGAAAATTAGTTCAAACAAGGTGCAATGATGCATTCACTGCTCTGGGAGCCTCTAGTTCAGAACTTGACACTGATAAACTATTATAATTAATTCTTTCCATTTAATGAGATGGCTTATACTATCAGCAAATGAGAGCTTTGATGTCAACATATTATATTGACCATCTTCCTGTATTAATTAGAAGACAACTTGATGGAGTCTTTTCTGATGGAAGACCAAAAGACAAATACAGTGCAATTTGTTTATGTGCCTAACTCGCTACACGTATTGAGGCAGCTCATGTGTGCTTACCCAGAGTCAGAGAATGGTTTTCAGTGATAAAGCAGAAGGAATTGGGAAAGTGAACTTCTTGGCTCCATTCCTGCATTTGTCATTGAGTTAGGCAAGTCATTAGACACAGTTTGAGTCCAGCTTACCTATCTGTTTAACGGAGATAATACGACTTTCCTGTTAGGGAGAGGGATTTTAAGGCTTAATTAATTAATATTGTGAAGCTCTTTGCCGCACTAAAATGAAAGTCAAAATATTGCTTGCTGTAGGTTAAATTGTATGAAAACAAAATGTAATCTGATAATGCTTTAATTTTATGCATTTTTACTGAAAATGGTACTAACTTGATTACAGTGACGCTACCATTCAAATACTTCAGAGTTATTGGAGAGCTTGTATGAAAAATGAGTGCAATAATAGTTTACAGATCTGCATGTAAAGGGCTAAGAATAGCTGGTTCCTGATCCTGTTCTCATTTGATGATTTTATTTCGCTTTATAAGTGCAGAGAACGTGCCAGAAAAATAAAAAATTGCGGTATGTTTTGACGTTAACAGACACTAATAAGTGGTACTCAGTGGAGCTGAAAAATAAAGTGATTAAGTAGGTCAGCTTACTTAAAGAATAGGGAATAAATACAAGGCTAAAACAGAGGTGTAAATGGGTAGAAATCATGAAATCCATAGAAGACAGCAGGATTTGTACAGGTGTGCCCAGGTAATGCCTTGGTAGTGGCAAAAGAGGCGTTTTTAATGCAAAACATTCTGGCAAAAGAGGGTATTTGAAATCCATGTGCTGGATTCCTACAGCACTGTACACGGGAAGGAGGGGCAATAGCAAATGCCTGAGCAGCTGATGGTGACTGATACCGGCCTCGAACTGCTCTGTGCCATGTCAGGCTATTGCAGCACCAGGGTCCTTTGAATTCTGGGGGTTTGAGTGCCTTGCCACTAGACAAGGGCTCTGGTTACTCCTCAGGCTCTCTGCCAGACTCTTGCTTGATCATGTTTTTTGGATGAGGGCTTGCTCAGAGGAAGCATCACCTTAAATGTCCACCTCTATGCATTCTTCATGGATGATGATCTTGGCAGGAAGTTTTCAATTGGCTCTCGCTTCCATTACCATCTCCTTTCTTAAAAATATTTTCCAACGTTATTAGTTCCATCCCAGTGATAAGAACACTGCTATCTTGTGTCTCTTTGATGCCTACTCTGCTCGTGAGACTTTTGGAAGAAAACAGGTATTTTCAGCCTCAGTCAAGCCTTTGTCCAGCAATGTTTATTCCTGTCATTGCAACAATGAACTTGTTCCTAGAGTAGTAAACAGATTCACCTTTCTGATTACTGTCATGTTGACTGCTTGAATCAATATTGCACCTTAAAATGATAAAATACCTTGATTCAGGTTGGATGGATCAGAGCCTTGAGGATGATTGACAGAAATCTTGCAGATAAGTCTCAGAGACTTAGAATGCACTGAAAATTATCCTGAAAATCTGTGTTTTCATCGGGGTGTTGTCTGTCATTTTAGTTTCATCCTCTTTTCCCCAGTAATTTTAGCTGACCTCAATATGTTGTGTTGGTTTTCTTCCCTAGCACAGTCTGATTTTTGTAATAAAGCGTGTTGTTATATATAACAGGATCCCATTTCTCATCTCTGTCAAATGTAATTACTTTGATGGCAGTGCATTCAAATCCACCTTGATATTACAATGGTAGTTGTTTCACTCAGCGATGGGACAGAAACTGAAGACTGGTTTCTTTTTTTAACAAGGGCTTTTATGGTCAAACATTTGCAACAAGGCTGCTTAAATTTGTGTCTTGGTAAGCTGAACCCCAGCGTGTATCTGTGCCTTTCTGCTATTTGGGTGTGCTACTGGAATAACGGAGCCCTCTTAACTTCAAGCTGTCCAAGGTCAGCCAGCTCCTCGAGTTAGAAGCAGACCAGAGTGAAATTCCTGGGGGCAAGTTATCTAATGAGATTTGGACAGTAGGGGTGTGTGGTGCTGGCTACATCAGGATGGACTGAAAATGGGTGTGAATCCCAAAGCTGAAGTATTCTTGAGATGTATGTGAATTATTTTCAGTCTCACCCTGTGAATTTAATGGACTGAGTTCTGAAGCCTTTTACGCTGAATAAAAGGTATTTTCTCCTATAAACTGATCCACTGGCTTGAGTAGACATTTGTTACCAGGAACGTGATGCTCTAACAGAGTAAGCCAGGAAGCAGTCACAGCACTTCCCACATCTCTAATGGTGAATTCCACAATCTCACTCCCTCTGCCAAATAGAAACGTGAGGTGTTATCAAATCTCACAGACATCGCCCTTCGTTGGCTGCTTCTGGTTGCACTCAAAGTTTGGGAGTTAATGCACCTGGGTGTCTTTGGTTTTGGTGTTTTTCAGCCCTCTGCACGAATTTGGGTCACGTCAGCCAGCAGCCTACTTCAGAGGGGCTGCTGCCATGCACAGCTCCACATTTAATTATTGCAGCTGAAGCTATTATGCTTGGAAACACATTACCTCTCTCAAAGTCCCCATAATGTCATTTTGATGTTTTCTACGCTATTGATCTACCTCCCGCTTCGTGCAGCTTTCCTAAGCTGACAGAGAATGTCAGAGCTGTCTTGTCCAAAAGCACTGGCCCACTCCAGCCATGCCGTAGCCGCCTCCGCTTTTACGAGGCGCTGGGCACGCGTTTGAACAGCTCTGTAGATGCCTGTTTGATGTGTGATGTGCAGCCTCCCAGGGCTCCAGAGTTTCACCCCAAGCTAATGCCAAGGTTCTACTCTGTGATATGGAAATGCCAAGGTAATTTCATGCTTTGTAAAGCTCTATGAATATTTTTAATTATGACAAAAATGCCATGGAAATGAAGATTGTTCTGGGTTTTATTGTTGCATGTAGTTTTGTATGACTCTAATTTCATAGCAATTTAGTTCATTTGGCACTTTGAGATTTGTGGGTTGTCTGGAAGCATAAGAAAGTGAACCCCATATTTGTCATGGGTTTGATAACCTTGGCGAAGCTAATGTAGGCACTCTTTTGCACACTGCTAGCAGTGATGGATTTTCATTTTTTTTGCCACTGATAGTCTTGAGGCTCTGATGTGCCTCTGAAGTACAGTATTTCCCCACACTCTTTCAGTAGAATTCAGTGCTACCCTGTAAGGACCATGTGGGTCAGGGCAGAAGACAATATGTTAACTCTGTCTTCATCAGCTCAACCTTTGGGCTCTCTTCAGAATCAGTGGCAGTTCTTCCTTGTAAAATCCTTTCTGCCTTGTAGTAAACTCAGAGCATCAGATGGTTTCCTTTAGGACACAGGAACTCATAACTAAATAAAACCCCTTATTTTCCTAGGTTGATACCTGCCCTCAGTTTGGACAATGTGTGTCTTTTTATCTGTAATCCTACCTTGAGCTTGAGGTGGGCATAGCTTTTGTTGTGCTCCTGCTGGGACTGGGTAAGGACACCAGCAGGAGTGTCCTTCATGGGGAGAGGACAGGCACTTGGCTTCTCCCTCAGCTGTCCCCATCTTACCTGAGTCAATGTCACTGCCATGAGGTCTTGTCCTCTGTCCTCCTTCAGAAATAGGCAAACAGGCTGATTGAAAACACGTTTTGGTCACGGAGAAGCAACTAAGAGCCCAGGCAGAGTGAGCTGTCACCTGCTGGTGACCCTTGGTGATGCTCAACGTCTGGTGGTGCACACGAAGCTGCCTGGCATCCTCCTGGTGGGGCTGGGTGCAGAGTGGACACCTGTACCAGCAGGCATCGCTGCTCCAAGGGGCCAGAAGCTTGCAGATGTGCTTGGGGGACTCATGCTCACCCCATCTGATATTTCAGCTTCTTCTCTGGAGAAGGAGGCGCTTGTGTGTCTGCCCAGGGAGGTGGTGGAGTCACCGTCCCTGGACGTGTTTAAAAAAAGACTGGACGTGGCACTCAGTGCTGTGGTTTAGTTGAAGAGGAGATATTAGGTCATTGGTTGGACTTGATGATCTCAAAGGTCTTTTCCAACCTAGTTCATTCTGTGATTCTGTGCTGGTTTCAGCTGAAGACAGCAGCTGAGGGCTCAGCTTTTGCTAACTCACCCTGACAGCACAGCTACCTGGCTGCCTTGCTCAGGTCTGCTGGCTTTCTTCTCATTTAAGGGCTTGTTCAAGATATCGGGGTAGGCACAGCAAACCACGGTCTTGGCATATTTTCATGCCCAGCTCTTTCTCTGTGGACTGGGAGGGATCATTCCTGGAGACGGAAGTTGTGTTGGAAGACACGGTCGGCTGATGGATCCTATCAATCGCTATTAGATTACCTTCCAAAAAGGAAGGCATCCTGTGTCTGCTGGAGTACAAAATGCAAATCCTATTTGTGTGAGAGCGTGTTAGCTCATAGTTGATGTGTTTGACATATTAGTGTGCTAATTTATGTAAACTGGGTAGACTGTGAAAGACGATCATGAAAAAGGAAAGCGGGCTATTTTTAATTAACATCTTCCAAATAGGTGTGTAGCAGGTCTAAAAATGGAGGGGGAATTTTACAGAGATGTTCTAACACTTATGTTTCAAAAAGATTTTTTTTTCCCTTCCCACTCTTGGAATGAGCCCACATAAAATGTACAGGAAGGCAGAAATGAAAAAAAAAAATATCATGCATCATTCTTCTCTTTGTGTTTAACAGTCCTTTTGACCCCTGAGATTTTGAACTGCTAAAGATTGAAATTAAATAACAAGTATTTTTGCCTTAGCTGGTAAATCTACAGATTTTCTTGCTATTTCCATATAATAGGTAAAGTTATCTTAAATCCTGCCAACCCACTTTCCTTGGTGATTAGAATACCTAACTGTGCCAATAAAATATATTTGCTGAATCTCCTCTTTTCTCTCTCTCCTTTGAATGAAATTCACCCCCTAGGAAGCAAATTGTTAGTGAATGAAATGGGATTTTTATGAATACATTTATGATTTCAAGCGATTTCCCCCATTCTCACGTAGCCGCAGGCCCACTTTCCACACGGGGTTGCTTTTGAAATTGTTTACTCTGCGTGCCCAGTAATTGGCACAATTAATCAAAAGGTGTGACTGATTGCTTTAGTCAGGTGTTGTTGCCTGATTGATCAGCTGGGGTTTTCTGGCACTACAGAGCTACACACTTCCCTCACCTACACAGCCAGGGGGGCAGATATGCTTATTCCTTTGAAAAATGCTTCAAAATACCTGTGTTTGGGAAGCAACATGTAGAAGCAAATAGTATCTTTGCATAGAAAAAAACTATTTCTAAAGCAAAAAGGCTGCTCAGTGATGCCATTTGGGAAATGGGAGTGAAAAGGCACTGCTTTAAGGCATGCATATTTATATGGGGATATGGGACCCCCACACCATGGAGAGAGAGAAAAGAAATTCAGCATACATGCCAGGGAACAAAAGGATGTTATCTGTGCAAAATTGCAGCTCCTCCTGTAAATTTCTGGGGAGAGAAATGTTTCCTGTAACTATGACTCAGATTTCTGTGAATCAATAGAGCCTCTGAGGGTCAGAGGAAGTCAGTATGTTTTAGAGGTGAAAGGTGCTAAAGTCTGTGGCTGACTGGAGCCCAATATTTTTCCTTTTATTTTTTCTTTTTTTGATAAAAAGCCTGGATGGTTCTGCAATGTAGAGTACAGTTGAATCACTGAGGATTACACCCCCAGGAAGATATACCCATCTTTAGTAGCAAAAAAAATCACTTTTTTCCCCCCCTTTTTTCAAGTTATATGGCCGTAGAAGTTGCTAAAGACAGAAACTCCCACCCTCCCTCTTTCCCCAGGTGTGAGTGTGCCTTCTGCCTGCTTAGATCATAGACAAAAATGAAGAAGCAAGTTGCATCTGGAAGGAAACACTGAGGGTGCAATACAAAATAAGAACAGTTAGAAACTGCAGTGATTTATTTTTGTTTTTATCAACCATGTCTGCTGAGACTTGAGGGAGAACTATAAGAGTAAAAGAGACAGTTCTTCATAACAGGCAGGGCTGGCCAAATACTTAATAGCTCACTAGAAAGGTAAATATATGAATTTTTTTTATATAGAACTCTGCTCACAGAACTCGAGCTGTTTCTCAGGCATCCTGTAGCATGCAGATACCATAGGACAGATAAATGAAAGTGGCATACACTGTTTAAATGTTAAATAATCTCATCAGCCTTGTGGGTATATTTACTGCTTCCCTTCTGGAAAAGAAACCCCACAAAAACCAACTCAGTGCCTCTCCATACCCCATTTCAGTGAACACTGTACAGTGCTGAAGGAAAGAAATATCAGACAAAAATCTTTCCTATGCTTATTTATGAGGAAAAGATCCAATGTCAAAGACAGATTTCTGACTACTTTAAAAAGGGAAATGACCTTTTGCAGAATAGTTCACTGCTTCTCCTGCACTGAGAGACTAAATAGAGTCTGGAAGCTGATCCGGTTGCACATCTGAAGGGTGTCAATCATTCTTGTTATGAAAAGACAGATTTTGAAGAAACCTGACAACTTGTTTGTTAGGGGGGCTGTGGGACATACTTTTAAAAGTCACAGGGCCTGTACTTATCAAACTGAAATCGAAGATAAATTTGCACTTGAACACGTAAGTGCCAACTTGTGTACATTATTATAGCCACCCTTTGCACTTGTTTTTGTTATTGTTTTATCCATTGCTGTCACTGAAATGAAAGGGCTTTGGGTGAGAATACATTTAAGAAGGAACCACACTTTATTTTCATAAGAGCATTTGTCACTGAAAAATAGCTTTGCTTCGAAAACTTCATGGACCAGGATGACTTCTTCTGAGGCTGGGGTTTTTTTTATAAACCTCCTTTCATGCCATGCTTATCCAGACTTGCTGAGGCCTGTAAAGCCTCATATAAATCTGGGTTTATACTGCAACTAGAAATAAATGCTAATTTACAGCTTTTTCCCCTCAGCCAGGCAAAGTTGGTAGATCTGACAGAATGTTGCTTAGGGGTTTTCAGGGGCAAGGGAAGAATTTACCATAAACCTTAAACCAAGTCCACGTAAACTACCAGCAGAAACACTTATACAAACACTTGAAACCACAAAACATCTTGATTTCTGTTTTTCTCTGAAAACCAAGGGTGGTATATGGTAATTAATACTGGTTTAGTTATGACGATACATTCATTAAATCACTGATTAAAGCAACCACCAGTGTTTTAATTCATCAGGTCATTAAATAAAGGTAAAGCTCTAGCATTGTAACTAACACAAGCTTCAAGGGGTTGATGAGATACCTGAGAAGCTCTTGAAACCGTGTGTTTGATGTGGAGTCCTCCTTGTAGGTGGTGCTCTTAAAATGCAAGAGGATTTTCTTTAAACCATTTTTGTCTTCTAGGGCTGTGTCCTATAATGCCTTGAGAAATACTTTATCATCTTCCTGCATACTGCACATCAGAAAATAATTCCTGCCCAGCTTTTACAGTAAATCTAGTGAGTAGAGACAGGACCCTGCATCATAAGACCATGTTATGCACCTCACTGTCAGGCCCCTCTGCTCTAAATTCTCTGCTTCACTGAGATTCTGCCAGGTGCAAACCAAAGTCCCTTAAGCCTGCTCTGACAGGTACCCACTGCAGCCCAGAGTTTGTCATAGACCAAGAAAAAATTAGGATGCCTTCCAAGTAGATGCTTAGGACAGATCCCAAAGGAAAAATGAGAGCTATTTGTAATGCAACGTGGTCTTGTCATGTATCCGTGCTGTAATGGAGGAGCTGGGCTTCGATGATCCTTGTGGGTCCTTTCCAACTCAGCACATTCTCTAATGCCATAAACGACCTTGGATGAATTCTGGGAGAAGGTGGCAGAGATCCACACGTGTCAGTTTTATGTGTGTGAAGGGAACTTGCTGGGGGAGTGAAGGACTCTCTGGACAGTGAGCTGCTCTGTGTTGCAGGAGCTCCACGAACGCAAAGGTCAGGGCTTTCACTTACTCCTTGCTATAGGGCTGTCCTAGTAACTGGGAATATGGTTCAGCTTCTGCTGTGCCAAGAAAGTTTTTTTCAGGTTTCTGGAATGTAAACAAGAGGGGGAAAAAAAAAAATTCATTCAAATCACCAAAATCACAGTATCTGATTCAGAAGAAGCTGTGTTCGACTCCAGAACGTGTTTCCCCATTTGAGCACTTTTTTGCCGATTTTTACTTCTGAAATTTTTCTCAAGTGCTTGCATGTTTTTCATCCAAATAAATGAAACTCCAATTTGTGAGGTATTCTGCTGAATATTTTCTTCCTTCCTCCCTGGGCTCATGGAGAGGGTTATAGAGCTCTGAGGAAGCCTTTTGACTGAGGGTGTACCTTTGACCAGAGGATCGGGGCTTGAAGGATGTCTGGAGCTTCTGAAACACCCTTGCATCAGTATCCTTCTCTAGCTGACCTCTTGCAAACACAAATTACCCTGTTTCTTTTTCCAGAAGTACATAAAAGATATCTCATTGTCTCTATTTTTAAAGCTTTGCTGGTTTATTAATACACTCGCTGCTTTTATTGTTTAGATTCCAGAAACAAATAAGGTTGCCTTTGTTTTCATAGATCCTCTTCTTTTTTTCCTCTGCTCTGTATTTTTTTTTCACTCCTACTCAGTAAAAAAAAAAATTCTTTTGCTCGTCCTTCGTGTCCTACCTTCTTGTGTTCTTAAGAAATGCTTTTTATGATTGTCCAGGTTTCATCCATTGAAAAAGCCTGGAGCCAATCTCTGCTTGTTAGCTTTACTCACATTGTGCATTCTTTCCCTGTGTGGGTGTGGGCTTTCCTTGCAAGGAACTATTCTACTGCCTGTCTCTAACACACTTCTCAATAGCTGCTAGAAAACACCTTTCAAAAACTTTTTTAATAATAAGACTTAATTATCATTTTCTGAAGGATTAGGTTCTATTTACAAACTGGAATCTTCCAAAGCATTGGCCCTTTTTGAAAAAGTTGGGTAATGCTAGAGCTCCATAACTTAAAGAGGATGCATTCCTTGAATTCTCTTGGCTTGTATTTTCCTCTGCTTCAACAGCCAGACCAGAAAGCTTTAATATCTTGGTATCTTATTGAAGGTTTAATCCCAGAAATGTTTCTCGCTTCTCTCAGCTATTGTTCACTCTAACTCTTTGATTCTGATAGTGTTGTCCTGAGGCTAAAATGCTACTCAAATTGTATACTTCTTTTTCTTCTTTTTAAATATCTTTAATCTTTAGCCTTGCTGATGCCATCCTCCTTTTAATGTCTAAATATTTGTAAATTAGTGGAATACTGGAGAAGAACGATGCATAAAATACAGTCCTAAGGACAAAAACCATTGGCTGTTTCAGTTCAATTTACTTAAGAAACAAGAGGTTCCCAGCCTAAACTTTGATCTACAGCTCTCAAATACCGGCGAAATTTTAATTTCCTGAAGAAATTCACATCTTTGTCTTTCAGATAACCTCTCTTCACCCTAAACCTGTGTACTGAAGGTAATTTAGCTATGCTTAACCCCTTGCATACCGATTTCAGACAATGCTCCAAACACTATCAGAGTGGGGAGTACCCAAGAGAGGTCTGTGTCCTTCACTGGTAGCACTGAGTAGGTCTTTAATGTCCCCAGCTTCTTATAAATGAACATATGAATAGCAGTTGCCTTTTGGATTTCTAAATTTGGGCTTTGTGCCTAAACCTGAACTTCTCCTTCGCTTTCTGAATTAATCCCCATCAAGTGTGGCAAATCATTGCTCAAGGGCCCATTTCAGTACAAAATAAGCACATCCCTCTCTGGCTTTGGCCACTTTGAAATCAAGCTTTTGTTGACTGAACGTCCAAATTGTAAGAAAATCAAAAATATGCCATGTATAAGCTGGGCAGGGCTCTGAAACACAGATTCATTATTGTCCAATTTAGCAGTGCGCTTAGAAAACAGCTTTGTAATTGTTCGGTTTAAAGGACATTCCCACAAGACTGTGATAGAGTTCATCTTGCCTAAATGACTTAGAAAATCTGAAAACTATCCCAGAATCTACTTTTAGCCACTACTTTATCTTTTTAAGGAAGAGTGAGATGGTGGCCCATTACTGTAAGTAATGGCACTACACCTAGATCCCAAGTTGCTCTGAAGTTTAATGCCCCAGACACAGCCTTTTTATTACACCTACAACCCTATTTTGCTTGAATTGATCATTGTTACTGGTTGTGGTACCAAGGATGCATCCTAATTTACACCGGTATGAGCGAGAGTGTGGTGTGTGACAAACGAGATTCTGAGGTAGTCTTCTAATTTTGGAAAGACTGTTTTCATCGTGGTGGTCGAACAGGGAAGGTGTTTAAGTACTTTGGGGTTTTGTTTTGTTTTTTTTTTTTTCTAGGGACATCATCTTAAGCTAAGGTTAAGCTTGTGTTTGGAGATGGCCCTGATTAACTTGCAGGATTGGAGGGTGGGACGTGGAGGGAAGACACAACAGGGGAGGCGACCTCAGTTTTCTCAGTGTACCCCTCGCATCCCTGGGCCTGAGTATCTTGTGGGACAGGACGAGTTCTCCGTCCCTTGCAGGTTCAGCCTGTACCTCGAACATTTGAAGAGCTGTCCACACGCTTAACCTGACTCGAGAGAACAGCCATAGGGACATCTGGCTTGAGTCTGCTGCCGGTACCTGGGCACGGGCTTCTGCTCCAGCAGCTGTAGCTCCAGCAGCCGCCTCCCAGGGCAGGGTCTGGCCGGTCCTTTCCCTGCCCCACCAGCCGGGCCCCGCGGATGCTGGCGGCATTTCTGTGCCCTGATCGCGGCGGGGCAGGAAAAAAGACATCGGGGAGGGCTTGGTTGCGCTCGATGGGGAGCGGCGGTGAGGATGCCTTGTTGCCCGCCGCCTTGTGCTCCTGCCCGCGGGGAGGAGATGCTGTGGGGAGAGGGAAGGCCAGGGGTAGGGCGGTGCGGGGGCCGAGGGCGGCGGCTCCCGGCTCCCATCTCCCGATCCCTCGCCTTCCGCCGGGGGCTGCTGCCGCCCCCGCCCAGGAGCCGGAGCTCCCGGAGCCGGCGAGCGGCGCGATCGCCCAAACTCCTGGGAGGGGAGACACCACCCGCCGTCGCCTCCTCTTCCTTCTCCACCTCCTCCTCCTCCTCCTCCCCTCCCCGCCGCAAACCCCACATAAAAGGGGCGGGGGGCGGCAGGATGCGCCGCTCGGAGGGGAGGTCGGCGCTGCCGCCGGCCGCCTGATGCTGCCGCAATTCGCCATTGCCGGGCACGGCTCGGAGCCGAGCGGAGGGAGGCGGGGGGCAGAGCCGGGG
>VXAD01001400.1:529710-660179 GCA_013399195.1 Dicrurus megarhynchus
CTGCCCGCTCCGCCTCCCCGCGGCCGTCCCCGCTTTGTGCTCCGCGGGGACGTGCGGCCGGCTCCGGGGGAGCGGCGGCGAGCAGCCCTGGCCGCCGTGCCCCGGGGCGAGGTGCGCTCCCTCCGTCTCCCACATCCCCCCGAAAGTGCCGGCAGCCCGAGGCAGCGCGGCCGGCGCTTACCCCCGTGCTCGGCCCCCTCCGAAGTTACCCGCTTGGGGTGCCGAGAGAGGGGCGTTTTGGGGAGCGCTGCCCGCGGGCCGGGGCGCTGGGAGCGCCGCGCTGTCCTTCAGCACCGCCCGGCTGCGGGGCAGCCCCGCCCGCTCCCTGCACGCACCTCGTACCTTTCCCCCTGCCAGACAAACGCTGATGAAGATGCCGCTAACAAAGGGGCGGCTGGTGGATCGTGTTGGGTTTATCTTGGCACAACTGAACGGTTCTTTTGTGATCGGCGCCGTGCTGTGTTCAACCTCAGCCTATCTTCTCGGCAGATGAATTTTTTCAAAGTTCTGCCTAATACCGCAAGCTTGGTTTCGCATGACAGTTTTTTATCTTTACGCTTTAGCTCATTTAATGGTTTCTTAAGTGTATTTAATATTCTGCGTGTAACTTCTGAAAGAAAATGTATGTCCTGCCCGGGTGGATACTGCTGGCTGCAAATGTCATTGCCCCAAAGAACAGAGCTCGGCACTACTAAAAACTTTGCTGTATATTTGTCAGTCACTGTTAGGGAGAGCTCTGCAACTAAGAACCTGACCTTTCAGAGCCTTATAAATGTAAATGTTCTATGGAAATCGTCAGGACTCCCTGTGTGAATAGGAGTTTGCAGGATCATGTCCTACAACAGCAGTGGTGTCGCTTCTAAAATTGACATCGCATTGACAGAACTATTTAAAGGGAAGCTTTCACAGCATCTGTTCACATATAGTAGTCAACTGTCAGCTGTCTCATTTTCATAACTGCTGAAACATACATTTATGCAAGATAAAATGTTAATATACAGACAAAATTTTGTTCTGTGGAATGTGGTAGTTTAAAAACAAAAAAAATTATAAGACAGTAATTACTGTCTGTGGATGTTATGGCCCAGTAGAAAGATGAAGTTTCTAGTTTGTTCACAAACATAGAAGTGCACACAGTTTTAAGGAGCTGTTTTATCCCACAATCAGAGAATGTACATTAGTCTATGTCCTGGCTTTTTTTTTTTTTTTAATTAAGGTGTTTATGTGATGTGTTTTTTTCTTTTACTAGCACTGCTGTCATACAGTAAGACAGAAGATAGGTAGTTTAAATTTGTATTAAATGAATAATAAATCTCAAGTAATTGGGTAAGGTTTGAAGGTAGCCAAGGGCCAAGGTTTTCATCCTGTTGGAAAATAACCATCGCTGAATAAACCCAGGACTGGGAGGACAAAGAAAGCTGATGAGTATTAGCAGAATTTTGCAGTGTAAAAGAAGGAAAAGCTGCAGCTTCAGATAGAGGTGCATCAGTATCACCCTGTGTGACTCGATTATGACTTTGGCTGGGTAGCAAGCCCACTGTGATTAGTTATCTTGGCGTTCTTAATGGACACTACAATAAAAGAACTGAGACTTCAGAAGATAGTCAGAGTACATGTGGTTGCAGGAGAGAAGTTGGGAAAGCAAGAACAGTGCTTGTTTCACATCATCACAACAGGACCATTTTCCTGAGCCTCAAATTCACTGAGTATTCTTCAAGATCTGCGTAATTTTTTCAGTGACAAATAATTGAAAAGAACTCATTTCAAAACAAGGCATTTTCTCCAGTTTAGTGCTGTTTGCTTCTGCCAACTTGTTGAAGCAATACTAAAATTAACCAGACTCAATTTATTAAATTGGTGCTTCACCTGAAGTTAATCTCGTTGAGAAAGCAGTGGCATTGAACTGATGAATCCGAAGACAGGCAGAACTGATGTCTGTGTGCTTGCTGTTTCAGTGTTAGCAGCCCAAATGTCACTTGCTAGGCTGAATCTGCTTGATGTGGCCTTGATGCCCATCTGGTGATTTGTAAAATCATCAGCAGACTTTGCAAAGTGATAAAGCTGCTCAAAGCACATTTTCTCTTCTCTTGTCTTCCAATTGTCATTATTTCAGGGTGCAAATAGTGCCAACTTAATCCAACTCCTGATGCTCTCTGAGGCTGCTGGTAGGGTCAGTGACAAGAGGCGATCAAACAGGGATGTTGCCCATGGCATGTCCTGTGCCTGATACGGTTGCCCACGGGCTAGTAAGATTTCTAGTAAGATTTACTTCCCTCTTTCACAGTGTGATGTGAATGCTTTCTGTGCTCCAGGGTAGGAGCATAGTATTATTTTTGGAAATACAGCAATGTGATCTTGAACCTTTACCATTCTCCTTCTTGAGCAGTTTTCTTACGTGATGGCTGACTTAGAAATTAGCAGAAGAAAGGCGTTATATGTGAGCTCAGACACCAGGATGGATTTGCCGTACTTGTGAGAGGAGCAGGGTTGTGTGTTTTGCTTCGGAGAATGCTCCAACCATGCTGCTGTAGGAATCTCTTAAAATATTGCCATTTTGCAGTGGGTCTGCGTTCTCTGTTGGTTTGTTTCAGTCAGAATGGCTGGAAGGCAGAGTCTTTAGCAGCTTCCTCTGTAATCATCTCATTTTGGCGTGGCAAAGGCAGGGCTGAGCACAGCCCAAAGGAAAAGCTGTACTTCAGCTAAATAAATAAGAATAAGAACTAGACGCATTCCCTCATTCCAGTGACTGATGTTATGCTTCCCATCTTTTCTATTTGCAACCCAACAACCTTCCCTTAGTCATGACTTCACTGAGCTTGCCCAGCTGAAGTTCTGCTCTGGATGATGTCCATGATCTGTCAGATGTCCCATGGTGCTGGTAGCTTGCACCTGGGAGATTTAAGGTTGCTTTGTTGTATTATTTCTGGGGGAGAAGGTAGAGCTTAATTAGAAGACAAAAGCATCTTGAACAAGCCAAAGCTGATGCTGAGGCATTGTTTACAATGTGTGACACCTCCAAGGTGTTCTGAGCAAGGCTCTCAGTAGGAAAATAATGAGAAAACTGGTTGTCACAGTGGTCCCATGTCTGGGCTAAATACGAGCGATGACACTCTTCAAAAAAATTTTCTGTAAGTGGAGTAATGCATCTCTTATTCCCAGGAGACTGAGGTCTTTGTGTATCAGTCCTATATAAGCTCTTCTTTCAAATCAACAACACCCTCTTTCTTTCTTTCTCTTAGGAAGGGCAACTTTTTGTGTCTCGCAGGGTAGAATTTTGTCCAATACTACAGCATTTTTTGTAGTTTGGCATCACAGTGAGGTCTTAATTCAGGTTTACATGGACCAAGACATTCAGAGAGGTTGAGGTTCTGCAAGACTTTACTCAACCTTACCCAACAAAGGAAATATGTTTCTGCTGGTGTAATTTCCAAGAATATCCACATCTTCAGTTAATAACCTGAAGCAAAAGGCTTACCACCAGGATACTGCCTTTTTCTGTGGGAAAAACCTTTTTAAGAGAGAGGCTGATTTCACAGCTGAGAGCCCCAGTGTGTCACTACTGTTTCGTCCTGCTGGGAAAAGCAATGAACACATAATTTGAATTTTGTTATGGAGTCCTTTTGGCATCTCTTCTGTCTCCAAGAGATCTGAAACTCTGATCGAGACAATTCCTCATGATCATGTTCTACTAGTGTCAAAATAAAATAAAGAAAGCCCAAATCTACCTTGCCAGCTCATTTTTGTTTGCAAAACAAATGTAAGGGTTCCTCATGATGGGACAGGCCCAGAGACAAAACTCTTTTCTTCCTTCCACTAGTCTGGGACTGTCCAGCCTGGATGGGAAAGAAAAGCATTCCTCCCAGGAAAAGCAGAGACTTTTCTTTTTAAAAAAACTATGAATAGTCACCCTTGGCCCAAAACTTCTCCAAGTCATGTTCTCTCTCATGCCATCATTTTCATGGATTATATCTAGATCAGGGGGTTCTGGAGGGCAAAGCTAAAGAAGAGGATGCTTGTGCCAAGTCATGTTTATGGAACTGCAGTAGGCACTTGCAAACCCCTCTCTGCCAGTGAAAGAAGAGTCTTGTGTTACCCTTTGGCAGATTTCATTGTGATGAAATGACAGTAGACCATTGAGAAAAGATCTTTTGTGCCTGCAGGAGTTATGAGTCCAGACTCAAACTGCATGAGGTCAGTAAGGCAATTTCTAGGTTGTATCACCTCGGTCAGAAGCTGCACTCAGGGGTGATCCCTCATCCAGGTTGAGATGGGCTGTGCTGAATATGGAGTTACCTGTGGTGATCCCGTGGCAGTTCATTAAAGGGCTCTCGGGCAGCGCTGGCTGAACTTGAGAATCCCACTAATCTCTGCATTTCTGCTGTCACCACACAGAGCAATCCAGGCAGATCATGAAGTGACCTTACAGAGCTTCAGAATGAATGCTAAACTGAACAGAGTAAATCCATCTTGAGACTTATTTTACCAGACAGTCTCAGCTCTGGGGAAGGGAGTTTTTTTTACTTAGGCATATGGATCAGGACAATAAATGTCAAAAATAAACCTGTGAAAACAGGTCTATTGGCTGAAGAACTTAAAAGACTCATAGCTAACTTTGATTCTGAGGGTTCTTTAAAATTATTTGCCTTTTTCATTGGAGAAGTATGCATTGTCATCCTGAGCACTCTTATCTTGTAATAAATTAGCGATTCCATTTTTTCTTACTCAGTGTTTTAAAGATTCTGTTCTTTAGACAAAACTGAATTGGTTGCAATGTGAAGAAAAAAGAAAACTCTAATAAATATTAAGAATATTTTGAAATTAAAATCTTCACAGAGACTTGAGTACCTACGAGTGCACTAATAAAAATTGAGAGACTGGTTTATTAAATGTTTTTCACATGAAACTCATAACCCTTTCTTTTTAATTTTTGTTATTAAAGTTCTATTGATGTAGAGTTGAAAAGGGGAAAATCTTTGAGACAAATGTGGCAACATATGCTGGCTGCCACATACGTAGTATAACAGATGAATAGAGAATGGGAAATGCTTGAAACAGAAAGGTTACCTTGCTTTTCATAGCACTCTGTAATCTTGAATGAGTGGCAGCCAGTGAAGGGAGCAACTCCTAGGGAAGGAGTTTGCCATCTTTACAGCAAGCCAAACGGGGTGCATTCCATTCCTGGAACTCCCTCATTCTTGTGCTGGGAAATTACGGTGGCTTTTAGATGGAGTTCCAGAAATAAAATGATATGCATCATGTCTGGCTTGCCATAAAGACAGCACACTGTATCAGGGCTGTGCTGGAATGAGTGTGGCAAGCTCTGCAGCTTCCCTTCTTGTTGTATGCATGTGTTTAGGGAAGAAATGCTTTACAGGAAGTGTTGGGGATGGGAAAGTTGGTGACACAGCTGACAGGAACAGGGGAGAGAGTTAGCAGGAGGAGTTTTAAGGGAATTAGTGCAGTCAGCTTTAAATATGCTGGTCTTGAGGTGGTAGCGTGGACATGAGAAGAGAATAGGTGGAATAGGCACTTTGAGCAGGAAACATGATATTGGGGATGGCAAAATGTGAGCATGGTACTTAAGCATTGAGCACTTCAGAGGAGCTGAACGGAGATAACAGAAGTAAACAACTCTGAGCTATTATTCTGTGTCAGCCGGAGATTTAACATGAGGTAGCTGTTTGGTAGATATGAACCTCTTGGGGGATAAAAATCCTAAATTCCTTTCTAAGTTCTCTGGTAAAGAACAGATTAGGTTGCCTGTCAATCTAACAGTTGTGGTTTTGAAATGATTTGGCCTCAGCACTTTTCTAGGTTGTTGAGACAAGGGCCTTCTAGTCTTGTCAGAAGGGTTTGAACAACTGTAGCTCCTTTGTGTGCTGTAAACCTGCAGGTCCTCAAATTAGTTGTGTTGGTTTCCAGCCATATCACATGAAGGCCAAGTCTTTGGGATAAGAGAGGTCCCAGTCACTAAGTTGTCAATCTGATCAGCAACTCCTTCAATTTTAAGGGCTTTCAGTCATTTCCTTGTCACATCCCCTAGAATCAGCCACGAAGGGGCTTTTCTTCCATGCTGAGAGGGGCCCCCAGAGCAGGCAGACAGTCCCAGCTGTCTTGTTCCCTTTGTGTAATTTGCTTTTTGTCTGTGATCTGCACCGCAGCTATTCTGGATCATTTCCTGTTTGTTCATATGGAAGTCATTTGAACATGGGAAATCTTTACTCCTCACCGATCTCTTAAATGAGAAGGAATGGTTTCATTCTGCTTACAAACAGCAAAGAAATGTTAAATTTGAGCAAGGGAAAAAAAGCCAACGAAACACTGGAAAAAACCCCACGCACCCAAAATCCCAACATCTATTAAATGTGGTGAAGAACAGTAGAGAAAATTGGGGAGAAAAAAAAAAAAAAAATGGAAAGAATGCTAATTAGTGTTTTCCTAAAGTACTACAAGGCAGATTTAAGGAAAAAAAATGAACATTTTCCAAGAGCAATGAAATTAATTTATTTATTATTTGCTTAGCACTGCTGTGCCTAGCTTTGTTCTGTATGCAAAATACCTGCAGACTCTGCCTGGAGTCTGAAAGATAGACACATCAAAATAAGGATGCTCTAGATAACTTAGAAATTATTATCATATGTGCCAGTTGTTGGTATTCTCCAAGGGCTGATACACCTTCCAAACAGAAGTCACAATTGTTTCCCCCTAGGAGCTGAGCAGAGGGGTTTTTGTTGTTGTTGTTTGTTACTTTTCCTTTTTTTTTTTTTTTAATTCAGTATTGATTTCTACAGGATGTTGCTCTTCAGAGCTCCTGGACATTTACATCAGCTTAAAACATCAAAAAATAATTAATAATCAATGTGACTTTAATCCCTTCAAAGAGAACCCATTAACCTACAAAAAATGCTCTAGCTCACAATAGTTTCATGAAAGTAACTGTAAGCAGGGCAAGAGATGAAAGAGACAAACATCACTCAGATATTTTCCTTTTTCAAAGAGAACTTGTATTTGAAACAGAGAACATAGCTAATATTTTATTGTAGTTAACTTACTGTAAATTAGGAGGTTTGGGTTTTTTTAAAAATAATTTTCTTTCTCTAACTTGCTTGCCCCTGCCTAATCTTGTACTGGTATTTTCTTGAGTCACCAGTGTCTGCTTCTGAGGAAAAGATGATGATGTCACAAAATCAATATCAGAGGATCCTATACTGTAATCCCTTTTCAGGGAAGTCCATTAAATCAATGCCTCTCCTTCTGTGAGTAATGACTGTAGAATCAAGCCCTCTAATTTCGCTGTGTGAAGGAATAAGCAGATGGGATGGGATTTTACATAATTAACTAGCAGTTATTAAATGCAACAAGAAAAATTATGATGTTTTCTGAAAGAGAAATGAATACATAGTGAATATTTAAATGTATTTCAAAGTGATCTCTGCTATAAAATTACTTCTCAGTTGCATTGCAAAGTAACGTGTTAAACCAAAAATGCTTTTTTATTTTTAAACCTTTCGAAAACTTACTCAAGACTTGGAAGCCCTACCAGGTTTCCTCAGCAGCACTGGGGGAAGTCATGAAAACTACAGAATGGCAGCACCATATGATGTCACCAGCACTGAACTGAAATTGAGGCACTCTGGGAATAGGGATAATAACTTTGCCATCTCACCTGTTGTTTATGTGCAGCATCAATGCCTGTTAGCTGGAACCAGAACTGACGGGTTTCCTCTAATTCTTAGCAGGCTGGGAGCTATCAGAGAGTCTACTGTGCTTCTGGGAACGGCTCCAAAGTCCGAGTGAAGTCAATGGATGTTTTCATGTTGCTTTAAACGGGCTTTGGAGCAAGCTGTAGTGGGCAGAGCTGCAGTCTCAGCCGGGTGATGCTGTGAAGTCTGACATGCAGCACAGAGCCAGCGGTGGCGGGGTGGAGGCCTTGGGCTCACTGCAGTGCCAGCAGCACAAACTGGAGGCCACGGGATGGGTTTGATTTCCACAGTCTGAGAGTTTAATAGCGTAAAGAAACTCCCCATCAGGTAAATCTTGAGCGACCTTCTTGTTTAGGGAGCAGCTGTATTGGCAAGAGTTGAGGTGTTGTAATCCACCTCTGAAGGTGAGTGCTTTGTTCTGGGGTGCTTTTCTCCAGACAGAGCCATCCATCTCCTCTTTCTCTTCCTCTGTTTACTTCAGGGCTGCTCAAATGAGAGTTCAAATTTAAGCACATTTCAACCTACAGCTCCTGTTGCTGGGATTGCAGCATTAACACAGATACGTGGATGTATGGAAACCAAATTCTGCATCAGTATCGGATACTTGTATCTGGATCTGAAAAATCCAGCTGGTCCCTGCTTCTTTAATCATGATACCAAACCCCAATGACCATCTGAGGCCTTTGAATTTCAGAACATAAGCTCTCATCCTGCTCAGCTCAGGTGCAATCTGAACACAGCTATTATTTCCTAGACCCTTCCACTTATGCCTTTGCAGCTAACTAGAGACCAGCAGACTGCCATAGCTGTGATAATACAGATGGAAACAACAGTTCAAAATAGGCTTATCTGAAATGCAGAAATGAACCAAAATTTGAGAAGTAGTTTAAGATCGGTGTCTGGAATAATTCATCTCTAAAAGGCAAATGCATAGCCAGATTAACAACTGGCAATGATTCCAAGTTACATATTGAGTAGGAGGGCTGCTCGTGCTTGGAGGAACTCATGGTGGAGTCAAACCCATTAAATTCTTTCCATGAAGAAAAGTGGATGTGTTCTTAGATGTACATGCAGAGTAATTGTAGAGATTAACTAAGCACTGTCTGTTTCTGCATGGACATGTTTCTGTTTAAAACTTGAATTAAAGGGCTGCGTAGTCGAAAGGAATTGACAATAGCAGTAAGTAAAAAAAGAGTTTTGGCCCTTTGACTATAATGCTTCACAACAGCTTTAAATGGGATCGATATCACTATTTACTCCATATTGTAAATATTCTTTAAAAATAGGATATTTAGGTTTTGGTGGTTTTTAAGAAATGTTCTGTCATCAGTGAACTGAACTTTGCAGGATCCTTTTTGCAAAGTATTGTGGCAACCAAATACCATGCAGCCAGTGTCACCCTGACTGGTGGGATGCGGAGGAGAATCAGGAAGAAAGTGTGGGTTGAGATAAGAAAAGTTAAAAATTGAAATAAAGTAGACTAGAGTAATAATAACAACAATGGCTATCCTGGCCACATCCCCTCCCAGACTCCTGTGCACCTGCTCCATAGCAGAGCATGAGACACTGGAAAGTCCTTGACTTACTCTAAGCCCTACCTAGCAACAACTGAAACATCGGTGTGTTACCAGCATTACTGTCATACTAAACCCAAACCATAGCTCTGTGGCAGCTACTAGGGAGAAAATGGACTCTCTTGCTCCTGAAACCAGGGCAGCAAAGCAACGTGCCAGGGAGCAGCTGGCTGTGGCAGACCTCGTGGTTGATGCAAAGGCACTGAACTCCATGCATTGAATTACAGCCTAACTATCAGGCACCAGCTTTTCCTGGTAGGCATTACTGCACAAGGTGATGGACAGCCCAAGTCAGGATATCAGTAAGGGTCCAAGTGGAGGAGACAAATTCTGGAATGTCTGTTGTATGATGCGTGAGTGTTCAGCTTGGAGCAGAGCCACAATGCCTTCCCTATGGCCTCACCAGAAGGACTGGTGTGACCGGAATAGTTGCAGGTGAAATTACTTCAGGCACAAATAAAACATGTTCGTGGACATTGTGAGGTTAGGAGATAAAATGGAAAAGAAACAGAAGCATTTTGGAACCTACCAGACCATATCTTGCCAGCTTTGTCTGTTCCAGTTATGTACAAGGTTATTTTTGCATCCTGCCTGCATTTGGTAGCTAATCTTTAATAAAGACGTGACCTGTTTGGAGATTGGCTTTTAGTAATGATATCTTGTAATGATTGTATGGGATCAGCTGTTGGTTGTCAATACGTACTGTAAGTAGAAGTCACCTACTGATCAGAGCATTTCCATTTTTATCTGAAAGATTTTTACTTCTTTCTCCCCTCCCTGGAGGGAGAGATTTATTGCCCTTATGGTTATGTGATTAAAGCATATGCGAGCTACTGGACTATCATAGGTGTCTACCTGTTTATCCTTCTAGCTGGCTTTAAGTTGACAGCAAGGCTGGTATTTCTCACTCCATGGCACAGCTGGGTGTAGAGGGCAACTGGAGAGTGTGGGGAAAGGAGGAGGCAGTTTGGGGATTGCAGCTGGGGGCGTTGAGGAAGCAGGCGCTTCAGGATTGTCCCCTGGCTGTCATCAAAAGGGCAAAGAATGTGCCGTGGAGGAGGGGGCTCTCTGCGTCTCAGAGGATCAGGGACACGTGTAAGAGTTTAGAGTTATGCAGTAATTTAGGCTGGAAGGGATGTCTGGAGACCATCTGGTCTGAGCCTCTGCTCACGGTGAGGCCAAGTAGGTCAGGGGCTCAGGGCTGTGTCCGGATGGGTTTTGGGCATTTGTAAGGATGGAGATTCCGCCGCCTTTCTGGACAGCTGCTTAGGACCCTGCAGGAGAGCAGTGACAGCCAATTAAATCCTTTTAAAAATCATGAATCGGGACACAAAAATGTATGAAATTTTTATTAACCTGACTGTTCGGTTGTTTTGCAAACTCATTTTAAAATAATTTGGGCTATCTTTGTAGAATTTCAAACTCTGTGTTACAGTCATCAGCTTTATGCTGAACTCTGCTTGTTTTCTTGCATTTATCAGTGCCTTGAAGCTTGAGCTTTAAATATTGTATCAAGGATAAAATTCTTAGGGCTGCCGGTGTTAGAATGTACCTTAATTATCACTTTAGCTTTCTGCAGAGTCAGGCAGGTATCTGCCATCACTGCACATTCACTTCACAGGTTCAGAATTCTCAAGGTTTTTTGGTTTTTTTTTCCCCCCTCCATTTTTCCCTCCTCTTCTGAGTTACGCTTCTGGGAGGAGAACTATGACTTCATATATTTTACAAGCTTAGGTCTTAGGCATGCAGGAAACCATTATAACCTCACCGAGGGGCTATCTGTGAGCAACATGAATTAAAGGCTCTTGGTGTAGGGCTGGCCTCTGTCCTGGCAGGCTTAGGTTTGGTCTGTCATCGCTGCACCCTGTTACCAAAACTTGTATAAATCAAAGTGGAAAAATACATGTCTCAAGGGAATACGTGGAATCTTTTCTGGAAATTTCCCTGATACTTTTTGTATTGATAACCGAAGCACTGCTCCTAAAATCAGTAGGAGATTACAGGGACTCAATATATTTAATGAGCTCCCAAGGAACAGGCTGGGCTGTGATTACAGCTTCTGCTGCCTGAACCTGCATCGTATTTGGATTTTATTCCTAATGATTTATAATGTTGGAGGGGAGGATGAGTATGGGAATTAATTTTTTTTTTTTCACAGATTTTGCCTTAACCTTATTTTAGGTCATACTTTCAGATGTTTACTTGTCCGTGCTAGAATACAGATTTCTGGTTTTTAACTACAGGATACAGAATGAAAAAACCAAATGTCCCTCTTCCCCCTTCCCCACCTCAAAAAATAACCAAACCAAAAAAACCCCAAACCCCCCACAAAAACCCAAACAAAAAGCCTCCCCCAAGTTTAAAAAGTCCCTAAGATGGTGGTTGTCTTATGGCCCTTGTATCTTCCAGTCCTCTTCCTCGAATCTTGATTTCCAAGCAGTATCACCCTAAAAAACCCTTACTCTTGTATCTTTATGAAGTCAGATCTTCCAGTGAATAACACAAAAGCCTATCTTACAGTTCAAAAAACTATTAAAAAAATCTCATAATTTCATCTGTTAGAGAAACAAAGTGATGCTTTTCCCCGGAGACCCTACAATGCCAATTCTAATTTATTTTGGAAAGAAAGAGTATTCTGCAGAATGTGTTTACCATTTGTGAAGTAAAAAGTGTCAGCAGAGAGTATGAAGATATCTTGGGGAGCAGATGTTAGACAGAAGCAGATGATTTTATAGATAAAAAGGAAAAACCTCTGGACTACTGTGTATTTAAAATAAAAAGAAATAGATAGATGGGATTTGGAGATGTCACGCACGGCCTAGGGCACATCAGCTGTGCTCAGACTGTGGTTTCAGAAAGTTTGGTCCTCTAATCCCAACTGTTTTTCAAAGCCAGGCTTTGCTCTGCCGAGCTCTGGCTTCCCCTGCACAGGGAGGGTGGTGTGAAGGAGGAGACCTCGAGGTTCCTCCACATCCTGCTGTGCCCAGCAGAGCTCAGAGCACGGGGGAAAGGGCTCCAGGCTGGAACAGCTCTGCTGCAGAGCCCCTTGCCTGCAGCACAGTTTAAATGTATGATTTCAGTTGATATTAATAATTTGGAAGGTTTATAGATTATTAACACAGGAATTTCCTGACAGTTACGTGTCGTGTGGATATGGGAGCTTCATACACACTCTGCTTTTCCCACGGCGTGTTGGGGTTTTTTTCTGGTCTTTTACAAGTTTAAAGAACAAAGCCTAGAGGTGCCAGAGGATGCCTGGGGTTGTTCCTTTACGTTTTTGTCCAGAACACGACACCCTTCGGTACTGTGTGAGGGATGGCTGTGAATTGCTGGATGGGCAGTGTGAATTTTTGCAATGATAACAGAAAGTCTTTTTGCATGAGGAGATGGGCCCCAGCCTGAGTGAGAGGAAGCAGATGGACTGCAGAGATGTGCCTGCATCCTGCACCCAGGGATGCACGTGCTGTGTTAAGAAGGCTAATAGAGGGGAAGAGGATTGTCCCCTTCTGCCCCCTGATAAATCCATCTCTGTGCTGTCAGAAATGGCTGCCAAATGGGAGCTCTGTGATTTTTCTCTGCAGAAATGGTCTAGTCACATTTATCTCTTCTCCTCTTTGCATATTGGCATATTCTTTCTGTGTGCGTATTTATCCAGAGTCTTTACTTGGAGTGTCGGACTAAAGGTCGTATCATTTTTTTTCCCTCTTTCTCTCCTTTTTTTTTTTTCTCTCTAGTCCCTCTGTTTCTAAAGATGTCAAGCTAAATAACTGATGATTTCTTCTGATGCCAGAAGGCCTTCATAATATGCATATTAGGTTTTAGTGTATTTTTCTTTCCTGCATCTCAGTGCTCTCAATTTGTATGCAGAGCCATCCTCTTACCATGAGCTCCTATGCCCAGAGCTGAGGATTATGTTCTTATCCAACATATGTACTCAGCCTGAAATGCTAAATCTCAGCTACTAGAGGAACAGAAAGATGTTATGGTTAAAGGAACTGTGTCAAAGCAACCAGTCAGATCAATCTATAAATCATTTTGTTTGAGAGGCAGGATAAAGATACACTTTGAATGTCTGTGGCCCCTGACCAGTACTAATTCATAAATTTAAATATTGCCACTCTGTGAGGGATTAATCAAATATGGGTTTTAATTTAAAATAATAAAAACCAGTTTTGTGACAGTCAGTGATGGAGGAGTCTCTGTGGATGCTGTTTTATAGAGAAAGGGCCAGATTTTGGTAACCTGTGGTGTGGGGACTGTGGAAACAGCACGGCAGTGGCATAGTGGGTTGTTCCTTTGCCCCTTCAGCCAGCCTTGCTGAGAGACCAGAAGCAGATCCTGCAGGACTTCACCTGCTGATGTCACTGTTCCATCCTGTCCCACTGCAGCAGCTCGTTTAAGAGGGGAAGAGAGGGCAGAATAACTCACCTGGCTTTGTAGCTGCACCCATTTGTACATCCATGGATAAACTGTAGGCTAATCTGGTTTCCAGTTTGTGAAACTGTACTTGAGGGAGAGAGGAGGAACACCTCTGAGGCAGCATCTACTTGGAGAGTTGAAAGAAATTTCCAGGAAAGTGAAAAGATGAATCTTTTCCTCTTCTTTTCCCTCTGGAATTAATTTGTTTTTGATGGGCAGTGTGTGGATGTTTTATTTACTAATCATGTGCAAAAAAATACTGTAGAGGTTGGGTATTCAGAAGGTTTTAAAGGCAAAATAATAATTTGGATTACTGACAAACATTATTTTTATAGTTTTTGCTATGATAGAGAAGCCTAAGAAGCTTCCCAGCAAATATTTCTATTCTCTAGAAAGAGCACTTCAGTCCCAAGCTTTCAGCCCTCTCTGAAGAAAAAAGGAGGCAGGGGTACTCAGTCAAGGAAAATTCAACAACTAACAACCATTTGAAGTCATCTGCAAATAGTTGCAATTGTCTGAGATCTGTGTTTTTCCAAGAATAAAATACTATCCCATTTTTTGCATTTATCCTCTCCAGTCTTTGTCCCCTTGCTATTGTTTCCTTGGCCTCTTTCCTCTCCAGCCCACTTCTTCCCTTTCTGCTTCACTTGCCATCCCTGAATCTCCTCCATCTGCACTTAACCCTGCTCGAGTCCCTTTGGCTCACACCCAGCCTCTCACACACCCTCCTCACCTAAACTGTGTAACCTCATTTCTCAAGTATTTTGCTTTTAGCTTCTGTGTGAAGTCGTATTTCTCCGGTAAACATTTTGGGATTTCGTTTTGTAACAATCAAAGAAAAGGCTTCTCTGCACACACCATTTGCAGTCATTTAGCTCCATAGTTAACTTCCAGTGGAATGCTAAACAGCCACAAAAAGACTGTGATTACATGAAAAGACTATTTTAGTGAAGATAGCTGTTATTCAAATAGAGCTCATATTTCTCAGGGAAAAAAGGGCCAATTACTGAGCTTTGTCACCTACACTGTGAATTCAAATGAACTTCATCTAAAGCAGTGTTGTCACACTGATTTTTACCAAACCTAACTAAACCCAACGTCAGTCCCTGTGACTTTCTGCTCAGCTGGCTGTAACTATGCTGGGTTCCAGAACCTTGTCCCGGTTACAGTTCATAGAATCACGACATGGTTGAGGTTGGAAAGGACCTCTAGAGGTCCAACACCCTGCCTCAGGCAGGGTCTCCAGAGCTGGATGCTTTTGAATGTCCCTTAGCAGGGATCTCCATAACCTCTTTGGGCTGGCCGTGCACCGCCGCCAGCTGGCTCTGGGGTACCAGCACAGAATCAACACACATCTTGATATAGATACACTACTGTAAAATAGAAATAGATTTATTTATGAACTCTTTCCCCCAAAACTAAAAATTATGACTTTCTTAGAAATATGTGGTTGATTGTCTTAAAAATATTGTGCTATAATCTTAGAAGAATGGGGGCTCAAAGCCTTTGTGAAGACTGTAAAATTGATTTTTATTCTCCCCCCACTATCTTCACCTTTTCACGTGAAACATTTAATGCAAGTTTGTTTGGGTATTTTTGTCTGTCTGAATTATATATGTTTCTTCCATTTATCATACTCTAAGCTTTCTGGTAGATAAATTGGTCCTCCTCTACACCAGGACAGGTTGATGGCCCATAAAATAGATTTTCTAGGACTATTGCTATGGTTATGTGATTTATACCAAGGCCCTCCCGAAGTTCTAAACCCACAATTACTAACAATAGTGGGGCTCCCACATGACATAGAGGAATTTAATCGATCCCATTATTAGCAAACAGGGATGCTTTCCCTGGAAGGTAAATGACCTTGCTTGTGAATATCACTGTTGTAAGTTCTTACAGTTTTTGCTAGAAAACCAGCCACTCTGTCACTTTGTGAAAGCAAGTAAGTGGTGGAGTAAAACCACAAAAGCACGTTTTGGGAAGGTTATCTTCAGAGTTCCATCCACGGGTGGAAAGCCGGTGGCTAGGTGCAGGCTCTGATATCCAAGGAATTGAGTGGCAACTGTAAGCTGCAGCTGGGGATGGTGCGAGACCCCTTCAAGAGGGGTGTCCTGCTGAGGGCACAATTCCGGTGGCTTCTGGAGCGTGGGGACCTGGAGCAGGAGGTGCAGCTGGACAGGTGGCTCTGGAAGCGTGCTGAGTGGCACGTGGATCACGGAGCAGCAGAGAGGGGCTGAGCTGTGCAGGTGAAGCAGGGACATGTGCTAGGGGCAAACGAGCAAGCCTCGGGTGGCTCTGCAGATGTTCCCTCTTCTTCCTTGCAGAAATTCTGTCGAGACACATTTACATGACTTCGGAAGTCTTCCTTGATTTCTGGGTGTCTGATAGCCAGAGCAGGTTGGGTACTGCTCCTAGGAGCTACTAGGCTTTCCTAAGCAGTAGGTCCAACCTGCTGAGAGTGCTGAAAATGCGGTGCAGGTGCAGAATAACTTAGAGTTAAGAGAAGAGTGTTGCCTGTACGCTTCTGAACGTGTTAGGAAGAACTGCAAATGCCTTCAGAGACATCTGCCTGTGTGTCTCTACACAGACCCAGCAGTTTGGTTTCCTCACACTAACATAATCAGAGGTGGAGCAGCAAGGCAGGAGCCTGGAAACTTGTGAAGGAAGGATGCCGGGACTGCTGCCTTTCATGTGCTGTAACACATTTCCTGGATGATCTTTGTTAATGGGGGCCGAGGACAGACAGTAAAGAACGGCCAAAATTTTGATGAAGACCAGATCACTTTTAACCGGGGGAGTTCCGTTGCCTTCTGCCCATCTCTAGAAATGATTTGTCATTAAGTAAGACTGTGCATCTCAGCTGTCACTTGAAATAGGGTCTGGAATTGAAATACATTCAAAGTATTTCCTGTTATTAAGCAAATGACGTGATCTGAAATGGAAGCATTCACTTGGTCAGCAAACCAATTACTAATGTAAAACCTTGCTTGACTTCATTTTGGTAAACTCAGTCCTGCACTGGAAGTGGTTATTTTTAGGTTTTTACTTCAGTAAAGGCAGACAGGAGTTTCTGCTGAAAGTGGAAGTACCTCTTCAGATTAGCATGAGACAAAGGATAATTAAATCCTGGCACCTAAAGAAGCTGAGGGGTAGAGAGTATCCACACTGGTGTTCAATACTTGCTCATGTCTATCTCATTTCCACATGAAAATGAAAATTAACGATGCAGTATTTTATATTTGGATGATTCCATATCTGTGTTTAATTGCAGTTTGTAAACCTGCAGGTTGTAAACCTGTCATGATTATGCAATGAATATTCTGAGTTTATTTTCTGTTTTGCTGTGGTTTTTTAATTACAGATTAACATGTCCTTTTCAGACAGCTTACAGCTGGGTATCCTGCTCATGACACACCTAATGCACTTGCAGAAAGGGGAATAAGATCCAGGAGAGCAAATTGCTGCCTGTTCTGATCACAGGAATGAGCAATTTACTGAATACAGACTAAATTTCAGTCATATGTAATGCATTAACATTGGTATTACACCATCAGCATTGCCCTTCTGCCCTTACCAAAACTAAAGAAAGTTCACCTTCTAAATTGTATTCAGATTTATAATTGAGCACTTTGAGTGATGGGTTCATCTAATGCAAGCAAAAGGAAGTGATTTACAATGTCTGTCAGTAGAACATTGTTATGTGAGGAGAGATTAACAATCATAATTTCAGACTCAACAGTATTTAGAATTCTGAATTGTCTGTTTTAATGCAAATGCTCTGTCTTTAAATACTGTGCTCTGTCTTAATTAGGTAAAATAACCCTTCCTTGCTTGGGTAGTCCCCTAAATTAGTGACCAGGCTAACACCCTCAGGAACGTGCTTTTGCATTGTTCTATCTATTCTGATCACACAAAGTGAAAAAAAAAAAGAAGAAACTGGTCCCTTACATATGGAGCACGAGAGGCATGGCTTCAGATCTAAACTCCTCTGGGTTCCTTTCCAGTTTTTCATTTTAAGAGGAAACTGGTAGGCGTCAGCGGGCTCAGATCAGACTTTGCCGGGCTGAGCAGCTCCCGCACCTCGCTCTCTGGGAGTTTCTGCCCTGCAGAGGTGGTGCCAGCGGAGACTCAACCACAGCAGCGCTGGTGTGACCCGGTGCGCTGCTGCCACAATGAACAGAGGACACCCACGGCAGCGAGATCTGGGGCTGGCCCCCTGTGCTGGCAGCACTAGCCCGCCGGCCCTTTGGCTGGATGGGCCTGCAGTGCAGTCGGGATATGTGATTACATCTTAGGTACTTGTGCATAAACTGCTTTTAACCCAATCGGGTCAGCTGCCGTCAGCAGCAGAGCTGCGGGGCTGCAGCTGCTGCGTGTGCGGCCGAGGTGCGGCCTGCGCCGATGTTTCCGTGGCTCCGCAGCTAGCGGGCACGGGGCCAGGCTCCCCGCCACACGGGTAATCCTGTTAAACTGAGTGCGACCGCCTCCATGAGGGCAGAGCAGCAGAATCAGACGTAACCATCTGAAAATTGCTTGGCAGTGGAGCGCAGCTGCGTTTGCAGGAGGAGCGCCTGGGAGCGATGGATAACCGGCCCACGCTGGCACCGCGTCCTCCCCTCACAGAAGGACAAACTGCTTCCTGGGGCTTGGCCACTGCAGCTGAGGCCTCTGTCTGGGATGAGATTTACCTCACATTATCCATTAAAAAGATGTGTATAGCCTGGGCACGAGCTGTGTGTTTTTCAGTGGAGAGGAGTGGATCATACATCCCAGATGTTTCATATTGGTACTTGCCCTCCAGACCCGGTCATCTCTGTCCAGACAGCATGATTCCAGCTTGCTCAGACCAGGTGGCCCAATTTTGAATAGTTTCAGCTGGGGATGAAAGAAATCCAGTGAGGAAACTCCTGGTTTTCTGGCAGCAGCCAGCCCCCATGCCCAGGAGTCTCTTCCTTCATGGCTTGGGTCCTGTGATGGTTTTTCTTGTCTATATGACAGCAAAGGCAGAGGGATTTGGAGACAAGAGATACCAAAAAAAAAAGTAGCATTAAAAATTACCTGGCATTTTTGAATATTAAGATTCAAATGAAATTTCATTTAAAAGTTGTTTGTAAATTATATGGAAAAATGAGTGTTACAGTCTTTCTAGCAGTGCATGGGGGTTTTGTGCTTCAAAAAATTACAACGTTTTGAGAACTGACAACTTTAAACTTTCGCATATTTCAGAGCAGATATTACAAGCAGTATCTCTAATAATCATTAGACATCACAGTGAAACCTGCCTGGCCTCTGGTTCCACTATAATTTTGAAACTCCCATTAGACTCTTTGGATGCTATAACTGAAGTTCATATCTCTTAAATGCACCTTTCGGGCTGCATACGATTTTATGGTGCAAAAAGCACAGGAATTTCAGTATCTCTTGTTCATGAAAGCTTCTGGGTAATTTCAGCAGTTTTGAATGAAGTAATTTGGACTACCGTTTTCAAAGCTCTGAGAGAGAAGGCCATTAATGTGAGGTGAATATTAAAGCATCAAACCTATGTTTTAAGTCCAGAATTGATTTCAGCTGCCATCACAGAGTTAGGATTTCACCCTGAAGTCTTAGTGATGAAACTAGCCTGAAATCTAGTCAGTCCTCTTTCCCTTTGTCATGGTGTAGGTTAAGCCAAGAAAACATGGATGAAATAAAGAAATACTTATGAGAGACCTTCCACTTGCTGTTTTGGAGATAGAGAAGGCTTTTAGGGTGCATTCAAAGCCGTGTGATTATTCAGCTCTGACTACAGGAAGTATCACCTGTGTTGGATCCTCAGTGTCACCGACAAATCCATCATTACCTTACCAAATGAGGTCATTTATTCCATCAGCCTCCAGCTTTTGGATCTCCACAGACTGCAGAGGTTTTCCAGATTGTTTGTGTTGGTTATTTTATTTCTGTCTGTAGACTCCTACTTCTTGTGTTAACCTCCATACAGGTAGCCAAGAAAATTTCACTAGTTTTGGCAAGCACTTGGTTAGATTTCTTGGAAATCTTTTAATTTGTGTTATCCAATCCATGAAAAGTGCTGCAGGAAGTGGCACAGAGATCTCATGTTAAGCTGAAGGAGAAACAGTAGCATTGTTTCCTTTTACACTTAATCTGCTTATCAAAAATGACTTGAACTCAGACAAGATTCATTTGCAAAACATCCTCCCCACAAGCTGAAGTATTAACACCAGAAGTAAAGTCAGCCTTAAAGCACTTTCTTTTTCATTGATAGATCTACCTAGTTGCTTCTTACAGTACACAGTGAACCCACATTGTTTTACTTTGTATACTTTGCTGGGCTCCATTTAGGAGTTTGGATTTTTTTACTTGATTCTCATGGACTAACACGGTGTTGTGGTTGTTCTTTTAAACAGAAGGAAAAGGTGGGGGGTTGGGATTTCTTTGATTATTTGAGTGTATTTTTTATTATTTTATTTTTGTTTTTTTTTTTTTCTTTTTTGTCGTATTTCTTGTGCACTCTTTAAATGTAATATTCCTAAAATATTTGTGTTCACATCAGCCTCCATAATATTTTTCCTATTCTCTTTGTTATTGTTACTAATGTTTTACAAAAAACCAAATTGGTATGCACCCTTTGAAAGGCTGGAATTTGTCTTTGAAGTGCAGTGTGATAAAGACTTGACAGCTCTTTGAAACAAGCAAGGCTGGAGATGTGGTTTGCAGAAATCCTCCTGGATACAACCCATTTCTGGTGCCTGAGTTTCAGGGAAGTGGGTCAGCAGATTGTGCTAGTGGATAAAATATGTGGTTAGGATTGTTTGCTTGCTTTGGTTTTTGGGGATGGATCAGATTTGTGTTTCTTCTCTCTCTTTTTGTCACAGGCAATTTTATAATCTAGATTTTTGGTTCAGGTGTCCTATTCCCTTTCAAATCAGGATAATACATTGCTTTTATTTCAAGTTGTTCCTACTCTATGTATTCCTATTATTCATAACATGGCATAAGCCTTACACATAAAATGCTATGAGCAGGGAAAATAAAAGCTCACACACTGCCTGATAATTAGGCATACATCAAGACCCATAAACCGTGGCATTTTTTTAAGTCATACCTGAATCCTATGGTAATATGATTTTAAACAAATACTTCTTGAATAAACTGGGTGGCTAGGAGTGGTTTTTCTCTTTCCAAAATGGAATAATACCAGCAGTACATGATAATAGTTAATACCCATGGGAATATTTCCATTTCAGCTGCCAATCTTGCCCTGCTTTACACAAAAGTGTAAGTAGCTTTTCTCACCGGGTTTCTAGGAGGGAGTTTGCTGTACCACACACACCTCACAGATGGTTATGATTTCTACAGCCATCACTCAATTGAGCTCGATCGTAATTTAGCCCATGGGAATCCTTCTCACTTATGTTGCTCTTCCCTTTGTTAACATTAAAAAAAAAAAAAAAAATCAAGAAGTGGGTAACCAACACCAAAGCCGCTTTTCTATGGAAAGGTAGAATTTCCCTCCTGCAGTATGCCCCTGCCCTGGACCATCAGCACACCTCAGTGCAGACACAGCTTTATTTGGCTACCAGCCCAGTGAAACCTGGGCTTTTCCTTAGCAGGTGTGGCTGAAACACGTCCTCTGACCTTCTCACTGCACCTCTGCTGGGGCTGCTGCTCCTGTTACAGCCCCCTGGTTTTTAGGGATGAGCCTCCCAGCCAGGCTTATCTACTGCCACAAGAAGGCAGCAGCATTTGCTCTCTAATGCCCTTGGAGATGGATTAAGTAGGAACCTATAAAAGAGGCCGTATATCCCTTTCCAGTACCTTGAAGCCATTTATTCCTATTAGCATAACTTTTTTGGCATCAACTTCTTTTCACTCGCTAAGATCGTTATCAAAATGCAGTGAAATTAATTCAGAAAAGAATATGCAAAGGAAATAAAGATATGCTAATCCCAGGGAATTACTTTTTCATGGCTCAAATAAAAGCAGCTTCCTTCTCTTTCTTTTTCTGCCTTTCTGCTTTTTATTTCACTTTTATGACTGCAGTTTGAAATCTCAGGCCCTCGTTTTTACTGAGCGTGAGAACAGCTTACACGTTTCACTGGCACATGCAGAGGTCTTAATGTGACTATATCTTCACCTTGTCAGAGGGGTATTAAGAGACTTGTGACAGATGTTCTGGTCCTACCAGAACGAAATTTTAAGCAGGGTGCAAGTGAATACGACATGGATATTGTAATTGGTTCATGCCTGGTTTATGCCCCTTCTTTTTTTCAATTTTTTTTTCTTCCCCTTAAGCTTCTTTCCCCTTTCTTCAGAAATCAGAAAAGGTTTGTAATTAGCTGGGCAAGTTAGTGTTTAATCTCCTGATTTCCACCAGATGTAGGTGCTGGGGTTTGCAAATGCAAGTGAAGCTTTGGACCAGTAACACTCTCTGCATTGAAACAAAGTAAGAAAAATCAAGGAAATATCTCAGATTGTAATCTGAATAATTTATGGGAGTCCTGTAAGACCTCAGAGTAGATAGCTGGAGTTTCATGACTTTTAAGACTGCTGATGTATTTGGAACACTTTATTGCTTTGTGGAGCACCAACAAAATCTGATTTCATCCTCAGGAGAGGGGCATCTATGATTCCTGTTCTGCAAAACCCAAACCCTGTTACTGTGAGGGACCATACTGTAAATCAGTGCCAAATTAATTTCATTCCCCTTGTGTTTACATGTTGAGTGAGTGAGAGCAAACATTTCAGCACCTTGAAATTCTTATAGTTACTTGCCATTTAATGCTCTTATCAGACAAACTGTAAATAAGAGTGTGTAATTAATTATTCTCTACTTACATGACGAGTTGGATATAAGTTCCATCCCCCTGGGAGTCTATTATTTACCTGATAGTGAGGGGAAATTACTGCAGGGTTATCTGGAGACTACCTGGAAGGTGAACATGAGTTTTGTGTTCAGTTGTTTGTACATCCTTCCCAACCTGAGAGCCAGATTTCGCTTAGGACCCCCACAAAGAAGGAAGAATTTAGGAGACACCAGCTCTTGTAATTGCATCTGGCTCATTTTCACTTGCCTGAAAGAATCAACATATGGCAAATTCTTTATTCCTAACTAAATTTTCTCCATAAGAAAGCTGCCAAATTGTTAATTCTGGAGACAAAATCACAGCGCTTATCCACACTAAAGATGCCACTGAAAGCAATGCCAGCTCCTCGTGTTGCAAGAGGCACTTTCTTGGGGTGAAGCTGTACTTTGTGTCCATGGGAAGATCCTCTGCTTCCTCCTGCTGTAACCACAGGGTATGGAGTGCTCTCAGGGTCAGGGACTGCATTATGTTCCTGCATGGGTCATTCGTGGTGTATATAAGAAACATCAGTAAATCTGTTTTCCAACAGTTGTAGAACTGCAGTCTTGTGTTTTCTGTTCTCTGGTTCTGGCCCTCTCTTCTTTCTGATGGCTTAAAAAAAAAGAAATTTAGGCAGAAAATTTAAGTGTTGCTTAGTGTGAAAAGTCCTGCAAAATGTGAGACAGGAGAGGCGTGAACACATTTGCAGAAGAAGAAAGGAGGGAAGGGTCTAATTAACCTTTTGCTTTGTCATTTTCATCCTTTTGCCTTGAAATTTTTATGCACCTTCCAAATTTCAAAGCAAAGATGTAATGCATGAATAGATACAAAAATATCTCTCCCCTCCCTGCCCCAACTGTAATTTGGGGGGAGGGAAATCATAATTTTAAGTGAATGTCTCCTGCAGTACTGTAAACTAGAAGGGATTTTATGGAGACCATAGAAACCTTAATTAGAAACCTCATTAATTACTACTGTAACATTAACAAATGCTTTAGGATGACCCAAGTGTTAAATAAGTAAACCTTTTGTACAAACTTTTCCCAAGTGCAGTTGATGGCAGCATTAGCATTGACCTCACAAGAGGTGAGACTGAACACTGTCGCTTCTCAGTATGCAATCAATGTAATTCAAGGTTGTGTGACATAATGATTTTTCTTATCTTCCTCCAGCTATTCTGTCTGTTTTGTAATTACCTACTGCTTCTCCAGGCACTGGAAACAAGATCGTACTTCTAATAGATATTGAGAGATAAGGGGCTTTTCTTAACAGAATGTAGAAAGACACTTAACATGTTAATAGCACACCGTGATCTGAAAACACTCGTTTTTTAGAAATCGAGTTCACAGTTAAATCTCTTAAAGTGTTTCCATTTTGTTCAATAGGGCTTCATTTAAAAAAAGAAATCTTGCAAAGAGTAAGATTGGCTCCTTAGTGGAATTATCATTTTGGGTTTCATCTGCAAAGGAAGGAGATTGATTGACCACCTTACTGATCCCAAATGTGCCATGTTGGAGATGGTCTCTGAGACTGAAAGGCAGTTATTGTGCATCCCTCCAACTAGTTCTGTCCGCTTCTGCTCTTCCTGATTATCCATAATTTACAGCACAAGTATGGCTTGGTGGAGCAGGCTCTCTCAGGACCAACTGGTGTGGTAAAAACACCTTCTCCACTCCAACACTATCATTTTTTGAGCTCTTTCTCTTCACATAAATTGGATATTCACATAAGTGTACAGAACCAATTTCCTGTGGTCTTCTGTCTGGATAAATTTTTCCTGGCTGATTGTCTCAGCACTATTGCAAATATTAGCCATACCAAAGAAGAAAAAAAAGGACAAAAAAAGGCAAATATATAAATCTGAATGCTGCTTGAAAGGGAAGAGGTAAATGAAGTAGAAGAAAGGCTTTACAGATAAGAAATAGGCTAAAGAAAAGCAGCTTAATTCAGTAACCAATTGCCCAAAGCCAATCTTAACCATGAAGAGGTTTGTCATTCCAGCTTAGAATAAAACTGGGGGAAAAGAAACCAAAACCAAACCCAAAAATGAAGTGGTTTATCCTTTCAAGGTGAGGAGAGAGCTGTGAGACAGAAGCAAACCAATGCATTTGCACACCACCAGTAGCAGGAAGCAGCCAGAATATCATTTCTCATTTACCTGCGTGCCAGGGCATGATCCTGACTACAGCTTTCCAGGTTTGTGGGAAATTGGTCCTCAAATGTCATTGCAATTCAATTGGAGACAGCTGTCTAATTTCCTCCTCTGCAAATCTCATTTTCTATGAAGGACACAGCCAGAGAGGGCCAAAAGCAACATCCCTCAGGTAACAGCTTTGTGTTCAGCACGCTGAGCTCTGTACTCAAGAGTTTACCCTGAGAGAAGTTGTGGTTTAAACCCACAGCACCAACAGGGATGTGACAACGGCCTTTATTATTATTTAACCATGTAATTTTAATAGTAATTCCACAAAATGAAATTTTGGAAGAGAGAAGGGAGTGTTTTGCACAGGAAAGGGAAAGCTGCTGAATGGAAATGCTAAATTCCCATCAACCCTTTGGCAGTAAAAGGACATCTTAGAAGCTTCAAAGTTCTCTGTTATTGTGTATGAATTTGCATAAACCTCTCATCCCAGAAATGAAAATACCAAATGCCTCAAGCCACAAAGTACTCTGTGTATACTTGATTTCACTGTGACAAAGAAGTGTTGGAAATCTCAAGGAGACGAGTGCTCTCCAGGGACACCACTCTGATTTCCTTTAGAAGTTGGCACAGCATAGGTGTAAAATGGCTTCAGATGAAATGGTTCATGAAGTAATTAAAAAAAAAACAAAAACAAACCAGCCTGGTGAATATCTTCAAACCATAGTCCTATGATGTAGATGAGAATTTAATCAATATTCAGCAGTGAATTTTATGTCTTGCGTTTTTCTGGGGTTAGCTCATGGACTCCTTGACCTTCACTCTGATACTTCAGGGACTGAGTACTCCCTTTCTCTTTACACTGCAGTTGGCTCTTTGAGTTACACCAATTTGTCCTTTCTCAGTCCACTAAACAGCCTTCAGCTTCTTGTGAAGGTCAGGAATATGAAGAGGATTGCAATAAAATACCATTGTTCCAAAATGTGCTTTTTTATTAGCATTAAATCTGAGCAGCTGCTAAGGGGAAAGGATCATAAACATTATTGGGCACTTTTAATTACAGTAAAAGACAGTTCCAGGTTGTGTTATCCTATCATCATTCGTATTCAGCTTGAATCTTTTTAGGGTAAAACTATAATACTGAGTTCTGTTGATACAGTATTCCTGAAATCATATGCCTATGGAAGCCAGATCCTGTTTGCTTTCAAAGCCAGGTAGATCTATCAACAGAAACATCAAGTAAGTTAAGTGAAAGGAATGTGACACTTGCTTTTTCTGGCATGAAGTGAACAATGCCAATGACTATAATTTACAGTCTATAAATATTCACGAGGAAAAGCTTCGTTTCTGTGACACATACTGGAACTGGGTTGTTTTGCTGAATTTTTGCATCAAACTCTGGGGAAATTCAGATAAGGTAAGACTAAAAAAAGAGTAAACAAACTCAGCCAAAATGGGTTTGTCTGTGATTTCTCTCAGTATGGCATCTGTTCGCATTCCTTGAGTCAGAGCCTGGGGTTTAAACACTAACTTGACTTGTGTTTAAATTGCTGAAGTGACAAGCCTGGACTCCAGTTCTACTGACCCAGTTCTCTCTTCAGAAGATCTCCTTTCTCTGCAGAGCGACTGATATGTTTGTGACAGGGCAGGCCTGTGCTTCATTCCTTACGTGATCAGAATTAGCCAGTATGTTTTGTGTGTTTCAATCTTCAAGCCACTTTGCAAAGTGTTGTGGTGGGTTTTGTGGGGGTGGGGGTTTTTTTTTGTTGTTTGTTTTTTCTTCTTGGCTATGTACATTTATCTTAGACTGACTTATTTCTCAGCATCGCCAGTACTTATCTACCACTGCACAGACTGATATCTCATGCACAAAACAAACAAAAAATAAGCTTGGTGGAGTTTCTAATGGAGTGAAATCCGGCAGCTGAAAATTAGCAGCTATATGGGATGTGAGAGAGATGCAGAGAATTGACTCCTGAGTTATTTCTAAGAAGGACTGGTCCAAAATTGTGTTGCTTGCTCTGCTCCCTTGGGCCCCGCTCACTTAATCTCTGCCCAAAGGTGAGCACTCCCTTCATCCAGCCACCAGCCAACCTGTACAGCAGCAGACATAGGTCTGTGTGGGGTATTTGCACCCCACTGCGGGGATTCTGCTACAGGGTTTGATTCTCTCTTTTGGGAACCTCAGATGCAGATGTAACAACCAGGACACAAATGACCACACTGCCTGCTTCCATGGCACACGTGGCGTGGGATCTCATCTCACTGCCAGAAGTACCAAAGTGCAAATCCTGGTCCCCACCTTGGCTTCCTCTGATCAATCCTATATTACATGTTAATGACTTTTTCCAGATGGAAAGTGTGATGGTTCTACTGAAGGATGCTCATAGAAAAACTGGAGCAAAGTTGGTGACTTTGACCATGTTGCAAGTAATTCTGTTTTCCTTGTAGCTAGTACCTTCCCACTTTCAGAGAGGTGATGGAAAGGGGCCTCAGCAGCGTTTAATAACTTGAAAATTCATCTGTGTAAAGGAGTATTGTGGAAAAGCTCTGGCTGCGACTCATCAGAGCTTTTTCTATATCTTGATAAGAAGCATTTTCAAGGGCAGCTACAGGGAAAGTAAAAACACTGGTTGCCTGGTACTGGTATTTATCAGAAAAAAGAGGAAAAGTCAAATGATTAGGAAGAGAAGCTCTTGTCTAATCATGCCCACCTCTGCAGAGCATTGGCACTGCTGCTTACAAGAGATCCTCTTCTGACAACCCCATGCTGCCAAACCTGTCTGCAAGCTTTTGGATCTTTTTCATTCAGATGCTGGATCATCTCAGGTGTGCTCAATCCAGTTCCCAACTACCTGGTTATTCTGCAGCCCTGCATATCCTGCGAGCCAGGCCACATCCCTGCTGCCCAGTGCCACTGCGTTGGTGAGGTGGGAGCACTGAACTTTTATAATTTCATTATGGAATTCAGTGGGAATCCGGAGTGAACTTCTCTCCTATAAATCACCAGTAATGTCACCCCTGGCTTGGTGCAGTTAGGATTTAAAGACACATTCTCAGTGTTTGTAGGGTGGTTTGTCAAAATCACTTACCCTTTGTTAGATTCTGGCTTTCGGAAGGAACTTGTATGGAGTCCTGGAATTGGGACACCTGTGGTGATGTGGTTGACAATCGTAACAAGATGATCTACAAATGATACACATTTTTTATTTCTTGACAATCATTACATCTTGGTGAAACCAGCAAGAGGTTTAACTTAGAAGAGGGAATGACTGACAGAAAATTACTCTTGGGTACACCGGATAATAGATCAACTTCAGCATTATTTGTTGGTTTCATTCCTTCTTATTTTCCATGAGTCTGGTCATATCCACCTCACCTGTTGAGCACAGGTGCATTTTTGTGTCAAAGTCCATCTTTATTCACCCAGTTTCTTTGCTTATGCAGAAGCACAGCGTTAGGAGGGGCCTGAGCTGAGCTCCTGTGCTCACTGAAGGCAGAGAGCCAAACCCATCCCAGTGTCCAGCTCGAGCCACCTCTGCCTTCTGCCTGTGGGCACAGTGGCCCGGGAGCGACGCTGCAAGTGAGGTCAAGCACTGCCTTGTGAGGGAGGCATTTTCTGAATGCCAGGCTCATCCTCTGGTTTTTCTGGAAGGGGACCCTCCTTTTCTCCTCAGGTGGTCCTGATCATCCTCTGCCAGACAGAGGGCACTGCAGGGAGGTGGGAGATGGTCATCAGGGACGTGGCGGGATCTGGCAGACAGTTCTACTGCTTCAAACATAGGATTTTTAGGTTATTAAATTTAAATGTTACTGGCTGTCTTCCATGCACTCCCAAATCAGTGTTACAAATTTAAAGACAGTCTTTTAGCTCTTGTGCCTCTTGGCAGGAATTAGCTGGGGAATTTCCTAGGGGGAGTGACACAGGGAAGGTGAGCCGGGAGGGAAACTGGATCTTCGTGCTAATCCAAAACTAAAATCTGCTGAAGTAAATAAAAGCTCTCTATGGACTTACAAGTGTTTGGTCAGGAAGTGCAAGTGCATTTGTACATGCAGAAGCAAAAAAGAGGTGAACAATCTGCATGTGTCAGCTCTGCTCATCCTGAAGATACATGCATGGCTTTGGCTTCTTTTAGTATTTTTTTCTTCCCTCTAACAAGAATATATGTCCTCAGAGTGATTCAAAGAAAAGATTATTATTTTATCTGGAAATTTTTGTTCTGGGGTTGTTTTCTTGCTCCGTAAAAAGCCCACTGAAATGTAAAAAATTCATCCATCTCATTTCATTTCTCTATTAGCATCCAGACTCCATGCTGAGGTCATTAGTATCTCAGGTGTATTACCTCACCACAGTCTGTTGCTATGGAAACAGCTCCAAGCATTTTCAGTGTCTTGGCTGTACACTGCCCATGCATCTTGGCAAGAAAGGCGGCATGCAAGGGTTCAAAGAGTAGTTTTAAAACATACTGCACAAAATTTAAATATTTACAGCTATTTCAAAATCTTCACTTGCTTGTAAATCTACCCATGCTTGCTGGGGATTTTATGCAGACATATTTCTTTCTTGCCTGCCTGATTTTTATCCCTCACTTTTGTGTGAAAGTGATTTCTGAAGAAAAGGAATGGCCTCTACAGAAAATAATAATCATATAAAGAAAAAGTTTTTTCCTCCCTTCTGTCTTTCAGTTTTCTGTTCTATGGACAGCTTTAAGCAATGCAACTATACAAGCACTGCATCTAATATGCCACTGAATTTAATAATAGACCAAGCAGCAGATAGTGTCCTGTTCTCCCTGAACTTAATGGTTTGACTTAGCCTCTTCATCCTGTCCTGGTAATTGTTGAATTAAACACAGCTGCACAGGCTGTTTTGCATCTTTCATTTAAGGATCTTCACGGGCTTTATACAAGTTAGGACTGAACTGATCTGCTCTTACCTCTCTGAGAGAATATGGAAGAATTATCATGATGTTTTCTCTGTTCCAGCCTCAGGCTGTAGCTGCTGTCTCTGTGGTTTACAGCCATAACCCTTGGCTTAGAGGAGAGGGGGACGTTTTATGTGTGTGGGCCATGTGTGTGGTGCTGTGCCCCTGTGACAGCAAGGAAAGGTGACAGATCGGGGAGGCCGACGGTCCCTGGTGCTGCCAGGATTCCCCTGGAGAGCTATTTGCTGCTGCAGTCAAATTAAAGGCACTTGCGAAGGTTGATCTTAAATTTCTTGAAGACTGAGGCGCTCTCCTTTCCTCCACAAGCTTCAGGGTTGGGAAAGCCTAAAGGTGAAATAAAGCAGAGAGAGGGAGATTTTTCTTCTTTTTTATTTTTCCTTTTTTTGTTGTTGTTGTTTTTTTTATTTTCCCACCCAAGCTCCTTACTTTAAGTACGAGGTAGCATATTTACCCCAGTGGAGAAAGTTTTAGATGTTTTCAGTAGAGAAAATCAGCCAACCCTTGTACCTAGGAAGGAGGCTGAGGCATTAGCAGGAGCACCTCCTCTGTGGGAGAGGCACAGTGAGTGTCTCTTGCCTGTGTGCTGTCTTTGCCTTTTTGCTTCTGTACTGTTCCCTGCTGCCACCAAAACTTTGAAGCCCTTTTTTTTTTTTTTTAATTTTTTTTTTTTGGTTGTCCCTCTCTAGAATGCCTTTCAGGAAACCCCAGACAGGGCAATGAGCAAGACTTATGTTTTTAATCTACCTGGTTTGAGACGCACAGTGAGCACTCCTCTGTCATTCCTGCTCACTTGATTGTGCTGTAAGCTTATAAACTTCTGTTTGGTACAGTGCTCTGGAGGCTTGCTAGCAGCTAATAATTTCTGTAATCCTATCTCCCAGACGCAGGAGTGTGGGCTATATTCTGTTTCCACCTTTTTCTCAGAGCGTAATCACTTCCAGTGGTGTCAAACAGATGTAACGGGGAGAAAATTTAATCTACGCAGTTTCAGAGACCTCGCGAGGTGTTCTGGTATGAAACCTGTTTATCAGTGATTATCACTGGGTTGATTTAGCATTACAGATGGCTTCCTAGTACTCCTTCCTGGCTGCTGGTGTAGGTAATTGGCCCATTTAGATCAGCAGGCTGGCTCAAGCAGCAGCCATGAAGCCTGAGATGATGCAAAACCCCATAAAACCCCCTAGAGCACAGGTTTGTTTGAACCGTAGCAGGCAGAGTAGAAATGTTTGCAGGATTTCTCGCTAACCCTTGTTAGTGATAGACTCAGGCTTTGAAGCTGTGAGATTTGATTACCTTGTTTCCCACCCCTCTGCACTTCATGCACCTAACACACACACAAATACACACGCACACAATTTTCCTCAGCTCCTCTTCAGCATAGCAGGCTTGGAGAGGGGCAGTAGGGATGAAGGGGCAGCAGTAGCACGCAATACTTTTCCTTCTGAACATGCAATTCCCAATCTTGCTGTTATCCAAGCATGTAGTTTATGCTTGCACTTGAAAGAGAAGACTTTTTCAAGCTTTAAAATTCCCTAGAGAAGATAACACTGGGGTTTTTATTGCCTGTTCTTTTATCTGTCATTTTTAAGATGTGCAGAAAGGGAGACATCTTTGCCTGATAGCGGCTGGTAGTACTCTTAACTATGAGGAATCTCTGCCAAGTTACACCCAACATGAGCAGGCTTATTTTGGAAGGTTCTGTGCAAGCAAATAATCATGGAGTGAGATGTCAGAGTTGTGACAATACAGACTGTTGCACCTAATATTTAGCAGTAGAATTTGTCTTGATCTGCAGTGTTCTCGCTGACTATGACCTCTGCTGTGACGGAAACTTATGCCCATTTCATAATGTTTAAGAAAAGTATTATCAAATTAATTCTTATGGCTGCTACCTTCAATTCCTGGTTGGGTTGGTGGGGTGCAGAGTTTTTACTGGGATTATAAATACAGGGCACTGCTATCATGCTTTTTTGCATGACGAGCTAAATGTGGCCCCAAGGGTCACTTAACCTGTATCACCTCCCAAAAAGGAGTGGAGAGGTGGGAAGAGAGCAGTGTTTGCTCCCAAAATGTTGACTGTAAGCATTTTTTAGAGACCAGAAGTATGCCTTAATAGGAATCCCTTCTCTGAAGAAGCTTATCCATCCTGGGACAGGCCTTTCCCTGCCAGTATCTTGCAGTGAGGGAGAGGGACAGTGATGGAGAAAAGAATTGCCAGGACTGAAGGAGAGCTTTTGTTTGTTGATGAAATGTTACTTGTGAGGAGCTAAAGTGAGTGTCTGCCAGGGTGTCATGACTGCTTCCTCTAACTTTTGTGTTCATGTATAAACATCAACTCCACCGATTATAAACTTCTCTCTTTTTTGGAGGATTTGGAGAGGGGAAATGCTGACTACTTCAGGTGTCACTAATGCTGATTATTGGCAGTAATAAACACATGGAGCCCAAGCAAGAAAGACCAACATCTTCCTGCATCTTCATAATTGTTTCATAGAGCTTTAGATAATTATATTGTGGGAGATTGTTATGCCAAGCTCCTGCTGATGCTGTTGTCAGTGGAACGATACTACTGTAGGAAATAGTGGGCAGTCCTTTAAAAAGTAAAGCTCTTGCACAGATATATGCTATTTGCAGACATCATTGGGAAAAAAAAATTACATTTCGAACAGACTAGAATGAGAAAGGTACAGTTTGCTGGTAGGAATTATTGAAGTCCATGTATTACTGGTTTTATTGACAAAGACATTAAGAAGTGACAGCTGACTTCAAGGAAAATAATTGTGGATCCTCAAACAGAGATGAGTCAAAAGCTAGTGACATGCAAGTATTAGGCACTGAACACCTTATGATGGTGTGGACATACATCTTTTTCTGTTTATAGCTTACTGCACACTTGCCACTTTCCAGTCATACAGGTCTGTGCCATGCAAACTCATATCTGAGAAAAACTGTGTGTAAGATTAAAAAAAAACCAGACTGACTGTGCTGTCTCTAATGTCAAATGCCTTGGAAAAGGATCCCACCTCATTCTGTTTTAATTTCTATGTCTAAAATGTGTCACATTTATTATAGAACTATGCTGTATTTTCCCTTTTCTTTGACACAGAAGAAAATCCAAGATCTAAACAAGAGTTTAAAGGAGGGGAAAAAAAACCCCAAAAGCCACTTCCCTTCTATACCAACACTGTAAATTTCAATTACAGAAATGTAGTCAGATCAAGCGCAGGGCCATTTATTTCCTTCAGCTGTCAGTTCTGCAGCTTTTTGTTTATTCTTGTGGAGATGAAGAATGCATCCATTTTTAAAGAATTCTATATAAACCACTAGTCTATCAGTTCTGATCCTATGGGATTGGTTTTACATTAAAATTTGTACTAAAGACATGAGGACAAAGAAGAACCCCGAATCAGGCCCATAGCCAGAAAAATGTGAAAACTTAAAAGCCAAGCAGAATAATTGGATATTCGCTAACAAACTGACAGAAACTGTCATAGATAATCAGATTAACATGGCAGAAAGCCCTGAAAACAGTGAGAGAGTAATGTTCATTTCTTACCCACAGGAAACTTGGGAGTTTAACAAGCCAAAGAACAGGCTAGCTGTGCATAATGTCATTATCAAAGCCAGAGTGATGTTTGCTGTCACACCTGTATCTCTCCCTTAAACCTTTTGACAAAAGGCAACACCTGCAGGTGCTTTCCAGAGGAACCTGGTTATTTCTCTCCGTGCCCCCTGCCTTTCACAGCCACAGCTGCCTCCTCTTTTTGCACAGCCAGAGCTGGACCACCATGAGTGGCAGTGACCATCTGAACCTTCTCTCGGAGTGATGTATCCTGAAATAGCTGCAAAAACGGGAAAGTATTTTTAGCAGCGCTGAGCACGTTGGAAAAGCGTTCTCCCAGAGCTGTTGTTGGCTGATAAGATACGTATGCAAAAGACCTGCGTGACTTATTTGATTGGGCCTTTTCAGAGGCAAAATTAAGATAGGCTAGGAAAGAAGAAAAGGGTGAAAAAAGCAGCAAAAAGACAAACATAAGCCTATTTCCAAATCCTTTCCCTTTAGATATCCAATATAGTGATAGCAAAATCCTAATTCTTCAGATGAGTATTTGGGGGCACTTAATGTGTGAAGAGACTTCTCTTTAAGCCTGGGCTTTGTGGAAACCTGCATTCAATTTCTTCAAACTGTGTCTGTTGTCTTAGGCAAATCGCTTTAATCTTCCCCTGCTTCAAATCTCTGTAGTGTAGCACAGATAGATTAAGTTTACTGCAGATATCCAAATTATCAATGGCACAAACCCTCCAGGAAAAGACTCCTTTGATCTCGCAGTAAGCAGAGCCCTAGTGAAGCTGATGAGGCTGAACACGCAGGATAAGTGCTGCTGTAGGTACAATGAAGCTACTGGTGAGCTGAGCTGGGAAGGAGAGTAATTTTTCCTCTGCATCAAGATTGCACTTTGTTGGTGGAGGGACAGTGGAAATGCAAGTTGGGTCCATTATGGTGTCTATGAAATGTCCCTACATTTTTGTCAGGCTGCTTACATATGCGTTCTGCTGTCCCCACGTTCCTCGTGAGTTTCTAATCCATCCTCCTCCAGTGACCCATCAGTGATGAATTACCTCTCCTCCACGTGGTTTCATCACGCTTGTGTTTTACACGGCACAGCTGTGTTGCACTTGCTGCTGCTGGAATAAAATGTGCTACTTCTGGCTGTCCCCTGCCAAGGGGCTGACCCTGCAGGGTGTCAAGAGGGGCTCCGGGTGACCCCTCCTGCCTCAACTGCAGGTCATGGGGCCGAAAACTGGGGGGTTGAAACATGTGGCCTGTGTTGTGAGGGATGTTGGCTGAGGAGGTCGGAGTCCCTTGAAGATGCTCAGTCTGTGCATTCCTGGCACTGAGGTGTTCAGGATTGCCCAGACGGAAGCTGGAGCCCCTTTTAGCAAAGCTTGTTCCTGCAGAGTGGTACTTGAAGAGTGGAGAGCATCACAAAGTCGCAGGCTGTTATTTGACGTATTTATTTTGCTCACTCTGCTGTCACTCTGCCTACATAATTTTGATGGAGCTTTGTTAAGCGCTGCCTTTCTGTTCTTTGTCATGCTTTCTTTATATTCTGAGTGCTGTAGCAAAGATACAAAGTATTTGGCCATATCTTTTTGTGGTGGTTAGGCATGCTGTTCGAAGACAACTCCTGAGACCTGAGAGGATGGAAAATACATTTATTTTCTAGTTTTCTCTATACAGTTACTTTTATTCTTGATTGACAGGGAGATCCCTCATTATTCATCATTATTCATCATTATTCATCATTACAGGACCATAGAACAATTATAACAGGAAGGGATCTCTGGTGGTCATCGGGTGCAACCCTCCATTTACAGCTGTGAATCTATTTTGTAGAAATAATGAACTTCGGTTAAAAAACAGAAGGGGAGTTTTGAAGATGTGCATTGACTTTTCTTCTCTTCCTTAGGTTTCTTTCAGCAATCTCTGCATTATTATTTCTAGTAAAAATCCTACAGGTATTTTATTGGTTAGGTCTTTTTATACTGTTCTTGCTACTTTGCTCTGCTAATGCTTCCTTTTCCTGCCCTTTGTCTATTTTTTGGTGATAATCAAACTCCTTTAGGGAAAGGACTAGTTCTTACTCCGTTCAGCACCTAGTACATACAAATTTTGATTGTGGTTAGATTATAGTAACAATACTCTTTAAAAAAGATGACACCACCACCTGCAGACAGGCTTTTCCTAGGGATGCTAGATACTAATTATCTGTGACAGGACTGTAGTACAGGATGTCCAACATCCATCATAAAATGGTCTTTCTTGAAGCAATGAACATTGGTGCTAAAGAGTCACCACTGTCTCTTGTGCATAAAAGAAAACTAATATTAATCATGGTAGTGAATAATGACCCCAGGATGAATCTTACGGAAACAAATGCACGTTACTTTGTTTGCTTCGAAAATGGTAGTATTTGCCTCAATAACAAAACACAAAATGCTACAAAATAAGTCTGCTCTTAGAGGCTTTCCTGCTACCCCTCAGAGGTCCATTACTGTGTTGTGGTGGTACGTGAAAAAAGAAGGTATACAGCATATTGGATCCCTGCCTATGTCGAACACTTAAATGAAAATTGTGTGCCAGGGCAACTACAGGCAGCTTGTCAGGCTGAGGCAAAGCCCCCCTTAAACATGTACAAGTTCAAACAGGCTTTTTTAATACACAAGTGCTTGTAATTGCAGTTCTCACCAGCTGCTGACCTTTGCAAAGCAGGGACTCTTAAAAATTCCTCTGTGGACCAGAGGTCTCTTGGTTTAGGCTTGTCTTCCCTCCAGGAGAGGGAAGGATGCGTCAAGGCCCCTAGGCACGAGAGGATTTGATGCTGCTGCGCTTCAGCAAGTGAGTTCCAGACTTGGCAGAAATTGAGGTATCAGGGCCCTGTGGGGTCACCCTTATGTCCTGAAGTTCAGCTGGGCTGTTTACTGGGTCGGTCCTTCCTATACATTAAAGGTTTACAGAATAAATTGGCAATGCCAAGGCGGTTGCAAATGACCTTTTAAGCAGTCCTAACCATCAGAGCAGGCTGAAGGCTTAGGATCAAGGACTATGAACTATTTTGGTTGGTTTTGGCTAGCATGGATCACTAATGCCATATGTGAGCTTTTGTTTTGGTAGTTTCATTTCTGTTCTCTGAAATGACTTCTGCTTTGGACTGCTGTGTAGCACACAGGTTAATACGTGAACCAGCTAGGCTAAGATCTTTTAAGGCTCTGCCTACAGCAGGAAAAATAGGTTTTAACTTCCTAATTAAAAAAAAAAATCACTTGGAATCTCTTTCAGTGTTTCATATTTTGAGACTTTGAGACGTTTTTACATGCATGCAGTTTGGGTGCTGCTCAAACACAAATAGGCAAGTTCCACACCAGGCATCTACCTAGGAAAGGCAAATCCAGGCAGCGTGATCGGCAATCTTGCAGCTGCAGGTGGTTGAAGATGGAGTGATGCTGTGATGTGAGTTGACAGGACTGAGCAAATGTGCAGTATGGCTTAATTATTGGATGCAGGCGGAGAACGGTACATGCCACCGACAAAAACATCACTTGCAGAAAAACTGACTGGCAGCAAGAAAGGCTAGCAAAAAATAAAATAAAATAGAGAAGCCAGAAACACAGAGCCACCACTGTGTGAGAGTGGGATTTGTTGGGGGTTTTTTTTGGTTCAGATTCAAAGACACAGCACAGATCTTCACCTTCCTATGCAAACAGCTGTATGTGCCTCAAATCTAGCTTTATTTTAAGAATAATCTCTTGGGCTAGCTTTTTGCTGATCAGTCAGAACTTTACTTAGGCATATATCGATTTCAAGCAGACTTTTGCTGAAAAAAGTTACTGGATGCAAGATGACCCCAAATGATTTTAGTTTTGAAGAAACACTGATTCTGCAAGAGGTGGTATTTCAAGGCCCTGAGTGTCCATCTGAGGTGCGCAGCCCTCAGGTCCTCCACCTGTTTCAGCAGGCTGCCCCTTGACAAGCGAATGCTGCATATTATGGATGGTTTTGTGGTGGGGCTCTCAGCCTTTCTGGTTGGAGCTGCCACAATCTGTGTTTATAATGTGCAGAGCTCCAACACAGGAGTGCCTGATGGAAATCAAGCCCTTTGTGTGGGATGCAGTGAGCAGAGGGGTCTGAACTCATCCTTCTTCTTTTGACTATAAGCTCAGTTTCTTGTAGGCTCCGCTAACATGCGTACACACAGAAAGAGATGACTCCAGGAGATGAAACACATGAAACCTACACCAAAATAATGAGTTCAGCTGCAGTTAAAGGCAGCAAAACTTTTCAAAGGGGCGTGTCTTACCTTTCCATCTTCTTCCCTTTCTTTTACTCTAGCTTTTCCTCCTTTCCCTGCTGCTCTCTTCCCTTTCTCCCACCTTGTGTTTCTTGTCTTCCGTGGAAAATTTTGCAAGCTGTGTGTCATCTTGATGAAGAACAGGGAAAAAAGAAATCTCAGTTTCTTTCTGCAAAGTGAAAGAACAACGTCCCACCACTTCAACTGATGTTGTAGTTAGGCAAAAACTAAAGACCCTGCATATTCAGAAAGCAAAACAGATTGTAATTATTACGCCCACTAAATACAATAATTTTTCGCTGCTGCCAAGTAGATCTTAGGTGAAAAATTATTTATTAGCACTTGTGAATGACAAATGTAAAGAAAAAAAATATTTCTTGGCGTGGTCCAGCAATTTTAATAAGAGGTGACAGAAAACAGAGGATGAGGGAAGAAAAAGAGCACAGAAGAAAAATACTCTGTTAGGAAGGAAGCTAGGATTATTCCTTTTAGCAGTGTCAGTGCTGACGTAATTAAGCTGGTGTCAAACCTGGTTTGTGAGCAGTTGCTACAGAAGCAGCAGTGTTTTCTTTGTACCGAGTCTTATTCCTTACCAGTGACTTATTATTGCTTCCACTGGCTTTGCAGAGGTGGAAGCAGCTGCACAAAGCCTCCACAGAAGAGCTGGGTGAAAAGCATGGAGAGGTGCTGGGGAACAGCGAATAGAGCTGCAGAAAGAGTGAATTTTTAACTCAGCAAATTTTTAACACCTTATTTTAAATTGGCAGGCAGGATTTGGATAGTTCAGGGATGATTAACAGACTCTTGTCTGCAGAGGCAGGGGCTTTGGCAGCTGTGCAGGCTTTGGGTTCCCCCCACTTCTCCTTTTCTCCCATTCCAGTGTCACAGTGAGACCTGACCCCACTGCTGGCCAGTCTTTGCTTTGGACAGCATCCTGGTTAGCCTTTCCTCCCCGGGCTTCTCCTTCCTTTTCCCTGTGTTTTTTCCTTTAACCCAGATCAGTTTAATGGCTGGGTTCAGAGCTGGGCCTCAGGGTGGTGTTCCTTGGCAGGAGTGTGGGATGGAGAGGTGGCCGATGCCAGGGGGGAGGGCAGTGGTGCTGCAGGACCACTTCAGCCACAGCACCATGGCCGTGGAGCTTCCCCACTGACTGCTTTGTGGAAGGTGGGAGTTGCACAGCTTTTCCTTTGGTGCTGGTTAGAGCCACGCCAGAAAAGGAGCCCCTTTTGCACCTGCTGTACCCTTCACCTGCTCATTCCTGTCTCTGCCCTCAGGCCATCCTATTCCTAGGCCAGCCTTCATTTGTGTGGCTACCCAGAGAAGGAGACTGGAGGAGAGTATTCACTTGGCAATAACCACTCTGAGTGAAACAATGCAATGTGTGAGTACTGTGCCTCCAAGCAATGGCACAGGCTCCTAATTTATCATTATTCCTGGTACAATTGTAATTCGTGCCACAAGAGACAGTGTCTCATTGTTATCCAACCTCTGTCCTTCTCCAAGTGGCTGAGTACCACATCCCTAGAGCTACCACCTGGCTCAGACTTCACAGGGCTCCATAACGAGGTTTCTACTAACTGAACATTTCCTCAGAGAAGAATATTAGATTTGTTTCCAGGAGTGTCTGGCTTTATCTTACTCTGAAACCTCAGATACTTACAGTAACTGACTATTCAGAGATTAAATTCATCATCTTCCCCACGCCCGGGCAGCTGAAAGTTTCTCCTCTCCAAGGAGATGCCTCAGTGCAGAAGGGAAGCCACATGGGAAGGGGGAAGAATGAACTCTTCTCTTGCTCTGAGGATGGTGAAAGCAGTGAGAAGGTTGGCAGAGGGGCAGCAGGATTGGGGTTCCTCAGGAGGTTCCATTTGTTGCAAATCAGTACAAATGAGTAACACAAAGGGTCCCTGAAACACTAAGAGACAGAGGGACTGTCTCCTCTCTATCCCCAAGCCAAAATCCACAGCCCCTCCTTGCCTCAGCAGCAGCTTTAGGAGCCCCCTGTCCTTCCTCCCACCTCACAGTGCTGCGATGCAGAGCCTGTGAGTGGCTGGTGTTCTCTGCTTTCCTGAGGCGTAAAATGCAGCAGGCAATCAAGGCCAGGGCAGAAATGCCAAAATTAGTTTGTAAATGTGTCGATTCATGCATTTTTAAACAGGTGTCAGAAAGGGTGGCTGTTGTTTCAAAAGGCGTTTAATTGGTATTCCAATTTGCCTTGTTTTAATTGCACAAAAATGCAGTGAGAAGAAAACCTGTGAGTGGGAGATTAAATAGGACAGTCTGTCTGCAATAAAATGGAGTTTCCTTAATTAAATCTGCTCAGAAGTTGCTAAAATTTGGTCTCTTGTTTTGTTTCACCATTTAGTTTCTGGAAAGAGGGGAGCAAGTGGGTATATTCACACAAAAATAATTTATTATTATAATTTTTGTAGATATCTAACAGGCTGATGTTGCGGGGTAGAGTTCCTGGCGGAGAAATGGTTGAGTCACAAAGGCTTTAAGTTTTTTTAGGACTTCTGCACAGAAAATTGAGGAGTTCTTTGAATTCTCAGCATCTGTGTGTGTGGTATCTGAATCCATGCACGGACTTTGGAAATGCACTTGCTGTTGAACAGTATGAAGCAAGACTGTAAAAGCTAAAGAGCATGACCCTAATCCCTGGCTGTTATAGTGATATATTCCCTACTGTTTGCAAGGGAATGCCATGAATCTGCCAAGCCCACCACTAAACCATGACTGTAAGTGCCACATCTACATATCTTTTTAAGCACTTCCAGGGATGGTGGCTTAGCCACTTCCTTGGGCAGCCTGCTCCAGTGCTTGACAAGCCTCTCTGGAAAGAAGTTTTTCAGAATATTCAGTCTAAGCCTCCCCTGGTGCAAATTGAGGTCATTACTGCTTGTCCTGTCTCTTGCTTCCTGTGAGAAGAGACTGAGCCCCACCTTTCTACAACCTTCTCCTGGGTCAGCCTGTTGAGTTTTTGCCTTGGGGAGTGGGGTGGTTTTTTCCCAGTGTTTTATCCAGAATGTTGTGTTCATGCTTCCATGGAAGGAAACCAACAAATGCAGGTGAAATTTCCACAGGCCTCACCTGACAAGCGGCACATAATGAGTTGGGTTAATGATACCATTTCCCCAGGAGCAAACTGGGGACTTTGGCTGCTGCAGTTGGTAATTAGGGATTTCAGCTGTTCTGCACAGAATGAGGTTGAGCTGACAAAAAGGTAATTACACTACAGTGCATTAAAAAGCAGGTACTGCATGTACAATTATTCAGGAATTTGTGTGTGTGTGTTTTTTTAGCTTCATAGTCATCCCCTAACAACAGAACCAGGGACGGCTGGTGCAGGGTGCTTGCCAAGAAAAGCAAATTAGGAGGGTTATTACAAACCAATGTTTTCCTGTGTTCAAAGCCAAATTTAACAAATGCTCACTCCCTCTTGAGAGGGGGAGTAAGAAATGGAAAGAGAACCAGAGAGTTGAATTTCTGAACGAAATTAAAGTACTTTGTTTATGTCTGTATGGTTATCTTCTGCCTTTGCTTTACCACTACTAGTATAACAACACAGCAGAATGGCAGTACACGGAGGAGTCTCGGAAAGCCTTCAGAATTTATTTCCATGTGGGGTTTTCTGACATGCAGTGGCCATCTCTGTGGAGCTGGGTGGGAGCAGCAGTAGCCTCTGCCTTAGTGTTTCAAACTGCAACAACCAGGCTGTGCAGGGATGGGTGTCCCTTGCCTGGGGACTCCGCTGCCTCTTTTTGCTGGGCCCTCTGCTGCAGGACTCATCCTGTGAGGGAGACTGGGAAACACCAGCATTTCAGTGATGGATGTTGTTAGTTACCAGAAGCACTCCTGTGTCTGTTACGGCCTTTTGGTTCTGGAATTTCATCTGTTTTAAGTTTCAACTGGATCTTACATTCTCATTTGGTATATGCTGTGCGATGTTTTCATCTGTTACATCCCCAGCCCTTCTCCCTTTGCTTTATGGGGACAGCTCTGCTCCCACTGCCAGGAGGGGTGATTCCCTTTTTCTCCTCTGCTCCTTTCCATCCCCATCCCTTGAAAGGGTCAGGAACATGACAGCAGCTCTGTTCACTTCCAAGATCATGCATCCATAGGGCATCTTTGCCCATGCGGAGCTGCTGGCACAGCTGAGAGGCGAGGCCATCTGTGTCAGCAATGGCAGTCACCGTCTGTGAAGATTAACTTGGAAGTTCCCGTTGTCAGGACCTCTTAGCTGTGGTCCTGTGTGTCCACTGGGGTGTTTTGGTGGTGGTCTGGCAGGTCACTTCCTGGTGAGTGACTCAGGGCTCAGCTGGTGCTGTGACTCCAGGGCCAGGGCACTGGGCTGCTGTGCCACACCATCGCCCTGCTTCCATCCAGCATGGCAGTTCCGCCACAGCCTGTCCCTCTGGTGTTTAGGTTACTGGGATAGTCAAGACAGAGATTGGTTGGATGGAGAAATTCATGGTGCTTGTGAGCTTATTCAATGAATATTCCTTTTCCTGCAAAGCAAGGCAGTGTAGCCTCTCAGATCATGTGAAAAGGTGAGGAGCTCTGGGCTGGGTTTTCTCACCAGCTGTGATCACTGACCTGAAGCTACCTTCTTGATGTTTTGCATGAGAAATATAGAAATTCAGCAAATTAAATGCTGTTAAAGGAGACCAACTGCTTGTGAAAGGGTCCTCACAAGATACCAGGCAGTGCTCTGTCTCTCCAGCCCAGAGAACAAATGCTGCTTTCCTGAGTAGGAAGAGAGGATGGAGAAACATTCCCTGCACTTCCACAGGTTTTCAGTCTGCAAACAGAGGTGATCAGGAGTGGCTGCATCTAAATTAAGAGGGAAAGTGATAATAATGTGCTGGTACCATGACGGGTGCTTCATCCCTACCTGGGTAGATCAAATTAGCCTTGCAAGGCATCACACAGCAGAACACTTCTGGGTACAATACATAAAAAATGAATTTGTAGTTGCCTTCTGTAGATAAAGTTGAAGGCTTCAGACCCTGGAGATCACAGCTTGTACATTGTTCATCCTCTTTTATCACATAGAGGTGTAAAGGAGAAAGAGGGTTAGTCCTCAAAGACACATCTGACTGGGGACAAATTCCTAGAGGAATTCTCCAGCATATGCTTAAGGTATGACCAAAGAATGGAGATGCCAACATTCTACTTCTGTATCCAAAAAGCTGCTAAAGATCTTTTCACCAGGAATGCAGGGAGAACAGCAAATACTGCTGTGATGCCTTAGAGGGGCATTTTTTCCTTCTGCAGGACACACATAAATGTAGAGAAAATAATGGACTAGTGAAATGCTTGCTTGGTGGTATCTATCAAACTTCCCCCAAAAAACCTAAAATCCAACACTAAAATTTTATAGGCTCAGGGAAAAGAATGCTGATTGGCATGCTGCAACCAAAAAAAAAGGCAAAACTTTTTCATGACATGGATACAAGTGTAAAATAAAATTCTTTTCTCTGTAGCTAAATAAATCAGAAAGAAAGAAATACAATAATTTATTGTTGATACATGAACTTTTCACAGAGAGTAATTTCCACCTAAGGAAAAGTGCTGCTTTATCATGAGCAAAACAAGAGTAACAGTGAATGCAAATAAGGTCATCTTTTTCCTGATGTTCCAAATTGTGAGTCTGCTGCTGTAGACATGGCAGAGATGATGAGCATCCTGCCTGAGTGAGGAGCCCCAGCTGCATCCTGAGAAGGTGGCACTGAGGAGAAGGGAAGTCTGCTCGTGCTTCATGTCCTAAATTATTAATCTAGTTCTGCCTGCCATGTTAAAATTGTAGCATTATTTCTGAGGTCTTCAGGCAGGCAGATTTGCTCTGCCACATGCAAAGCCTTAGTTTCTTTCATGTTCTTCCACTCCAACCCCCTTTAGAAAAAACAAACAAACAAACCCCCAAAAAACCTGAAAACACAAACACACAAACAAAAACCAAACCCAAAAAACAAAACCAAACCCCCCCCCCAAAAAAGCAAACCAAAAAACCCCAAAAACCAAACCTACAGCTCAAAACCATGGAGGTTTTTATAGCCAGCTCTAGTAAGCAATTCCCACTTGTGTTTTCTTGGTCACAAGGCAGTTGCATGGTACTCCCCTGGCTTTTTTTATAATAAGTCTTTTCTCTACAAGTCTGCATTGTTTCCAGTGTTGAGTCTAATTTGCATGTGCTCAGATACAAAGTTGTCCAAAAGCAAAACTGCTGGAAATTGGTTTCTTAAGAGAGCAAAACACTTGCAGCAGAATAACTACAATTATATCTGCAGTTATTATGGTAGACTTTTCATCTTCATAATGGAGGAATCTTTGCTAATAAAATAAGAATGCAGTTCTGCATTACATGATGAAAGGCTCATGGAGATGCTGTTTGCTTGAGTCTGGCACAGTTATCTGAAAGTTATGGAAAATTTTTAGTGCAGTATAACATGATTCCTGTGGCATCCTGACAGTCCTGTTGTCATCCAGGGAGGATAGCAGTGGTGTGGGGGTAGGAAATGCTTTGATTAGACAGGAGGGAACAAGATGATGCTGATGAAATTCCTCCAGATCAATAGGTCCTGGGTTAAATATTGCCATGAGATTTGTCATTTCATTGTCTCTGCAGATGCAGCTTGTACTGCACAGATTTTTTTTTTCTAGACAGATTCTCAACTATTTCCTGATCAGGAGAGTTTATAAAATATTTTCTTTTTTTCTCTCTTTTTAGCAAAGGTTTAACTTTTCATGCACTTATATAACAGTAGGCTACATCTTTATGTGTCCTGGGCCATAACAGCTTGCCATAGTCCATCAGCAGGTTTAGTTTAGAGGTTACAGAGGGGAAAAAGGATTTTAAACAATTGCTTTAATGAAAGAATGAAAGGTCCCTTTTCTTTTCTTTTCTTTTCTTTTCTTTTCTTTTCTTTTCTTTTCTTTTCTTTTCTTTTCTTTTCTTTTTTTTCTTTTTTCTTTTTTCTTTTCTTTCTCCCTTCCTTCCTTCCTTCCTTTCTTCCTTTCTTTCTTCTTTTCTTCTTCCTTTCTTTCCTTTCTTTCCTTTCTTTCCTTTCTTTCCTTTCTTTTTATTCCTTTCCTTTCTTTCTTTTTCTTTCCTTTCCTTTCTTTTCTTTCTTCTCTTCTTCTTTTCTTCCTTCCTTTCTTCCTTTCTTCCTTTCTTTCTTTCTTTCTTTTCTTTATTTTCATTCTTTTCTTTCTTTCTCTTTCCTATCAAATTAGGTTTTCCTGCTCCTTATACTTCCAGCCAAGCAGCCTCGAATCATTCATGTGAGCGAGACACATTTACATTTAACAGTTGTATAGAAGGATGAGGGTTCCTCACCAAAGGCAGTATAGAAAGAGGCAATTTTCCTTCCCCAGCAAGAGCTGGTAAGTGGTTTAAACAAACTTGCTAATTCTGAACCTCTCTAGAGATGGATTTTTACCCTTCAGCAAAATGTAGAAGAAAGACAATACTATGCAAAATAAACTTTCTTTTCTTAATACCTCTACGTCTTTCTAGATCTCTTTCTGCTGTCTTTGGGTAGGTTAGGTTCATTTCAATCACAGATTTCCATTAGAGGTTGTAAGGTTTCTTTATCACAAACATGCAGTTTCGCCAATAATTTTATTTCTGGACTAATAAGAACCAGCTTCTGCTGGATCTTGTAATGACATCCAACTGCCTGGTCTTATGACTCTGCAGGCTGCTTCTAAGCTGTGTTTTTGATGTAACTTAAAACAGAATGCCACAAATTTGACAAAAAAGGCTTAGGGAAAAAGGTATGAGAGAGGGAACATGACTTAGAGTGGGAGATTAAAGAAGCTTGGTCTAGTTAGTTTATCCATGGGAAGGGAAGGAGTCACTTTGGTTATGGTCTAGAAGAACCAACACTGATAAGAGACTTCTTATACTCAATAGTGTTTTGATCTCCATATTTCTTATTCCGTTAGATCTAAAGATTTGATGCTGAGTTTAGTGTGCAAAAAAATACATTATGGATAATTAATCTCTGTAGATACTTAGGGAAGTAATGGATTCTTCCTCACTTGTAAGTCTTTAGTTCAGTAATACCTACCTCTTTTATACGTGTTCTTCTTTTATAAGGCAAAGGAAAGTTGATACAGATGATGCCAAGAATCTGTGTGAAATAGCTCAGGCAGAGGTTTAGGCTTTAGGCTTAAGAGAAATTGGTCAGTGTTCTCTGGCCTGAGTTGTGTAAAAGATCCTAACAGAGGACAGAATGCTGCCTTCTTTCCTTACACAAATAAATCTGAGGATATGATCAGTAATTAAAGTGAGTTGTTACAAATCAAGGGGTACTACTAAGCAAAGAAATATATAGCAACCACATACACTGGGAGAGAAATGACCAAATAAGGATTTTCCTGTCTTGTTCCCTCCTGTCTCAGCAAACCTTGTCAATTCCAATGACTGCTGTTATTGAACCAGTAATGGCCAGTTGTGCTTTATTGTCTCTGTCAACATCCAACAGTTGTGCAGAAGTAAAGCTCCCAGGCTGGTGCTGGTTACCCCATCAGGGAAAGGCCAGTTAGCCCAATGATTCTGCAGAGATTGATTAGGCAATGCAAAATAATCAGGCCTCTGGGAACTTTTAAGATTGCCACCACGAGCCTTGGATTCCCCTGGGTGTGTTTATCACGTGGGGCCCTCTCCATAGAGTGGTTATTAATAGACAGCTGTTCGTGTTAGAAATGTTTTGCTGCTCCTGGTGTGGTCCCTTGGAACATTCATCTGCCCTGTTTGACTTGCTGTCAAAGGAGACAGTAAAGCCACACTGCTGGCTTTAAATCTCTGCTTCTTAAGCTTAATGTTGTTTTTCATCGGCAGCCAGCTACAAGGAGAGGTGCCCATGTTACCTATCTCATCGAATTTACACTGGAAATAAAAACACTGGCTGCAGCAGCAGGGCTGTCAGGGATCAGTGGCCCAGCACTGACAACCCATCCCTCCCTGTAAAGCAGTCAGCAGGTGAGAAGCTCTCCTATAAATGACCTAAATAAACTGAGATGCCCTGTCAGTGACAGCTTGTTTCCCATGCTCTGCCAGAGACAAGAGTTTTTACGTGACTTTGTGGTGCAAATCTCTCTTACAAACTCAGTCCATTTCTGATATGGCAGACAAGAAAGGAAAGAGCCTTCTGTAGCGATGGCAGGAGGCTTTCCAGCTGCGTGGCACAGCTGTGGGCTGCACATGCCAGAGCGGGGCAAAAAGGACTGCCTGCAGCTCTGTCATCCCTGCAGCAAGGCTGCCTCTTGTGCTTTCTTCACCCTTCACTTCCTACACATACTTCATGTGATCTGCCCTCTGCTCTTGTCTGACAGAAGGTGAAGCTCAAGTCAGCTACTGAAAAGTTCACGTGCTAGAATCCCGTTTCTCTGCTTATTTTTACACCTTTTTAGAGCAGAAGGAAATAGCAGAAGTGAAACCATCAGTCTTTATGTGGGCTGATAACATGTCACATGAGGAAAGTCCGTGGCAGAACTTGATTAGCTTAAGCATGGGGGTCATGTCACTTGTGTCTCTGTGGCTCCTGGATGAAGCAAGGCTGCACAGGCAGCCTGAAGCCTGGGCAAACCATTTTCCATTTTCTGTCTGCAGAAAACCTCTGTGGACGTAGCCTGAGTAACTCAAGCTCCTTCAATTAAAAAAAAATAATTGGGATTAGCAATTAGCCCATTGTTTCAGTGAGCTTTGGCTGCAAGTCTGCATGCAGTACCTGGGAGATACCTGAAATAGATATAAATGAACTGCTGCTCAGCAGCACTAATGAGGCTGTGGAAAGGCTGCTCTGGTGTGGCTGCTCTGCTGTGTTTCCCAAGTGCCCTGCTTCCTCCTGTCTTGTGTGGATGCCTCTTGGAGCACAGTGCAGGAAGTAAAAGCCCTGCAGTCCCCATTCGTGCAGATAATGCTGTTGTCACCACTAAAAGGATTTGTGTGGTGTAAGGCTTGAAGTTTGATCAGTCCTTTCTCCTCATTTAGGATTTTTGTTTAGCTCTTCTAGAAGAGTTTTCAGGTTATGCATTAGGAGGAAAGAACAGGACATCAGACATCTGAGTTTTCTAAAAGATGGAGTGAGCATCCTAGCATAATAACTGATTACTTTTGCATGTCAGTCTGTGTGAAATCTCCCTGGTTGGATTAGGAAATCCCTGTAGACTCAAACTACAAACTTTTGGCCTGTGTAGATACATGATTTTGCACACAAAAGGCAAAAATCTTGAGAGTCAAATTTGAGAATCTTCCTCACTTCATATACAGAATTTTTGGGGTGGTGGTAGGTGGGGTTTGTTTGTTTGTTTGTTTGTTTGTTCTTTTGAAAGGTCTTCAGTAAAGAAACAGAGAGGAGAGCTAAGAAAACAGATTGTAGAATACAGTTATTATTGGGGCCAGCTTTGTAGCTTAATCAGATTCAAATAATAGAATTTAGCAGTGTTTTTCTCACTGTCGCATTGACTGGATTTAAGATAGTTTTACTGGAAGGGAGGGAATGTTAGAAGTGGATGATGTAATCTCAAACTGTTGGCACCCCATAAATGAGAATGGCCTTTGCAAAGCCAAGTTAAAGTGTTATCTATTGAATAATGATGCAGTGAGCAACTATTGCCTTCTTGCTCTTAGCATCCGTCAGGTTGAATAACTTCTGCATCAGTCATTCTGCATCGTGCAAAATGTCATTTTAATAGGGCAGTGACATGGGATCAATAGTACCTTCTTTGAGAATTAATTTTATTTGTCTTGTGCTGCTTGCTGGATCTTCAGGAGATCACAAATAAAGCAGAAAGTATTCAGGGTAACACAAAAGTGAATAAAGCTGTGTTTTGGTAGTAGTGTTGAAATATCCAGCACTAGGGAGTTTGCTGTCCTGAGACAGAGGCCTAATCTTCTGAGACAGCCTTAAGTCTACCTAAATTAATTATTTACATGTTTGCTGGACATGCACGCGCGCAGAAAACTGCGGAAGAGTTGCAGGCAGTTGTCCTGGCACAGGAACACGTGGTGGATCTTACTTCAGTGGGAAGACACTCTCACATCGTGCGGGTGCAGCAGCTCCAGTGAATCCATAAATCAGCTGGTTGTTGCACAGATGGCAAAAAGGTCTTTAGCCATCCACCACGTTGGCACCAGCGCTGCCAGGAAAGGGACTTCTTTCAGTCTCCTGTCTTTTCCTAATTGTATTCCCCAACTCGAGGGCTCACACAGCTGAAGGCAAAACTGCCAGTAAGGTTAATATCTGGGTTGGATGACTTAATGAAAAAAATGTGGGGAAGGATAACTTAGACTACGCAGCGGATACAGCAATATGGTAATTAAAACAACTTACACTTTCCCTAAATTGCTCCAAATTTATAGCTCTGCAAGCTGTAGGGAACTGGAAGCAGACATGAAGTTTGGTGAAAGGGAGCTTCAGGAAGCAGAGCAATAGCACAGGCATGAAGAAAAGAACCTTCAGGAGAAAGAGCTGAATTACTGTTATTAAAGCATAATAATCCTATTTTCTATTAATTTTTTACTGATTTCCACAATGTATAAAATTGAGTTCATTTTTATTCATCCAATGGTATAGGCTTAAATACCTAAATACGTTCTTATATCCTTACATTTCAATAATATTTCATCTTTTTATCTTTTTCTTACTGGTGATGAGCATTGATCAAGTTCAGATAGGACAGCGTATTTATTTTGACCCATGATAATATCTGCAAATGCTGCTTCATGTCATCTTCATCATCAGATCCCATAACTTTTCCCATAAACAGAGTGAATTGGTCCACTTATTTGAAAAAAAAAAAAGAATAAAAAAAGGCATTGATGATTTATGTCTTTAAAAAATGGACATGAAGCCTACAGTTCTTGAAAATTAGTGAATATTCCTGGCTGTAACAACAGACAGAAGCTCAGGTGCAGATTTCCAGGAAGCCACATCAGGAACAGACATACACATTCAAGCATGTGAAAAATGGTGCTAATTACTGAAAAATCAGGGGGTGACCTGTACTCAGATTTGGTCAGTCTGAAACACCTTTACCAGTCTGAGACTGCACACCTGCCATACACAGGCGTTTGTGTGTACATGTATATAGTGACAGCTGGACAAGGGGTGGAAAACGTGGGCATTCCTCTGACAGCAGGGGAGAGTAGGGGACCCTAAAGTGCTGTATGTGAGTGAAAGCACTTCTGGATGTTGTTTGATTTGTTTAAAAATAGATATTCTGGTGTTGCCTTTATCTAGGCATTGCATTCAGGCCAGAGACGAGCGCGCTACTGCAGATTTTTTGAACTCAGTGTTTGTTCTGAGAACCAGAATGGGAGGTTTTAGTTGTTGGGGTCACTTCTGCCTGGAATTTCTCACAGCTTTGCAGGACTGGAGGTAGAATTAATGTCTGAAAGCTACCTGAATGAGCAGAGCGAGGGTGTGCGCTCAGCTTTCAGATTCAGCCTTTCTCTCCTCAGAAACTCAGTTCTAAATTGAGAAGAGGATGCCTGAAAAGGCTTCTTATGTTATTTCTGTGCTCATCATTGCTCTCAACATGTCAGCGTGATGAAAGCCACTATAGAAATGTAAGATCATTATGATCATTCTTGTTTTCCTCAATATGGAGTGAAAAAGAGGTCATGGAGAATGATGCTAACAAAAATGACTGGAGAAGGGCAAATGAAACACAGCTATTTGACTTCTAATGAACATTTTGACGGATTAGATTGGAAATGGGATATTTCCTTGCTCTGACTGAAATCACCGCTGACCAGAACACCGCAGGTAGTAAGAGAGAAATCCAGTGCTGCGTCCACATGCAGCATTGTTTTCCCTTATCTTCTCTGGAAACGTGATAATAAAACACATTTAAACCAAAAATCAAGAGTAGAGCCAACAGTGACTTCCCCCCATCCTGTCCCACTTTCACAGCTCTTACATGGCAGTGAGTTCCCTGGAGTCACATCTGCTTCCTGCTGCTGCCAGTGCAGTCTGGTGAGGGGAGCTGGCAGGAGGGGCTGTTGGTTTGGGCTCTGTCCCCACCTCGGACCCTGGCTTGAGCCTTGACCTTGGAATAGCTGATCCTTCCCCTTTCCCACTGTGAGAAACCTGTAGTGGAATGATTCTGAATTGCCTTGCAAGGCTATCGGGGGGTCCTGATGAATATTTGCAGAGCACTTTGAGACCCTTGAATGCAAGAAGCTATAAAAATGCAAGATGTTATTATTTATTTATGAAGGTCCTTTGGGTTTTGGCCAACAGCATGAATTGTTGACATTTAATTATTGAAACAGTGTGCCTATCAGACCCCTTATGGTAGGAAGAGATAAATAATGCAGAAGACTTCAGAAAACCTGGTCAATACCCTCTTGAGATCTGAAGCAAATATACCAGACACATAGCTCTAGCCTAAAAAGAACTGAATAATTAAACCAAGGAATGAGATCAGTTGTTTGGAATGCTTTTTATAATTTGTGCACAATGTTCTACAAATTATTTATTATTAGTCCATTACTTCCAAGCAGCCTTTTCTAAATAAATACCATCCAGCTTTGCCTATAAGAGTGTCTTCATTGGGTGATTGTATCAAGGACCACTGAAAATGAATGAGTATTTTGAGTTATTTGAGCAATTACAATGTTTCTTCCTGATATCTTGAAGTGTTAAGGGTTTTTAAAGAAAACCTTATCATAGAACCAATTAATACTTTTAAATATGCAATCAGTCATTTTCATATGAAAAGAAAAAAGGATTTAGATGCTTAGAATGCTTTTGAAGAAGTTGCTTAAAAAGAAGGAAGAGTCTGTGCAGTCACATTAATTATACAGTATACTTTAGATGATGTTTTTCATCCAAGCGTGGCAAAGTTTTTACAACTGTTGAGGCTTAATGTCACTGCAAGGCAAAGTACATAATTTACAGTACTGATGGATAAAGTGAGACACTGCTGTCTTACATAATTGCTCAAATAACTTAAAATGCTCAAATATTTTCACTGGTTCTTGATACGTTCACCCAGTAAAGAGACCCTAAGAGCATCTCAGGTGCACAGCAAGGAAACAGCAAGAAAATTCTATTTTTCCTCTCCAAGGAATACTTCCTTCTCTCCAAACTGTAGAAAAGCAGTGGTATTAGCATTTACAGAGGATTACTAGAATGGAGAGAGACTTCAGGAAACCAGCAAACCAACACCTTTTGCCCCACCTTCTCATTTGCTTGCTCATTTTAGCGCCTGGATTTTGGAGGCATGAAGATTTATAAATAGGTGCAGTTGACTGACTCCAGGAAGTTCTGGTTTGTCTGATGCTGTGCTCCAGGCTGAGTGAATTTGAGATTAGAACTCCCCCATTCCATGGCAATGCAGTGATGCGTGGGCATGATGTTAAATGAAACCTCTGAGTGAGCAGTGGGATTGTTGCTGCGATTTGAATGGAGGGACTTTCCTGCCAACTTTCTTGCAAGACATTAATTCAGGAATTTATCCATTCCAATAGATCATAGTGACTTTGACTAACTTAGAGCTGTTCACTAAATTATTATATTCTGACTGTTATTTCAAGTAGAAAGAGTAGTTTTCTTTGTTTCCAGCTGTGTCAGTTGTATCACAGCTGGCTGTACTGAGGGAATAATGCCCTGTGCAGAATCATGCACAGTGGAATTTGCTGTCCATCCATTAACCATCATTGGCTCCATAGCATCTCTCCTCTCTCTGGCTGTCTCTTGTTAAAGCACTGGCTGTGTCTGACCCTGCCTCGGTTATCAGATATGACAAGCTCACAGCCCTAGGTAGTGTGACTCAGAAATAGTTGGGGAAAGGGAGAACAGCCAATTTCTGTGACAGCTGTAGAAGAGGATTAGTAAATTCCACAGATGTGAATGATTCCTTCCAGCAATGCAACTACTGAGCTAGAGGGTACTGAAGGAAACTAATAATTCAGACTGAAAATCCTCTGGCTGGGGCAAGTGATGCTGCTGGATGTTGCTTCTTATCTGAGTGGGGGCTGAAAGAATAAAAAATCACATTCACCCTCACTTTTCTCCTGTTCTTTCTGTTTCCTTGATCCTTAGATGCTGTAGTTTAAGGTAACCAGTATACATTTACATTTGATATTTCCAGTAAACCATTTGTAAACTTTTGGAAACAGAACTGAAGAGTAATATTTCATCTGACACCAAAAAAAAAAAAGGGCAGATGATTTTCTCAGACTGTTAAAGGGGTTTCCTTCGCTTTATATTATACAAAAGGCTAGAATGAGCAAAAGACTTTTAAATTCTTATTGATGTGTTGTTCAGCTCCATTTTTGCAGTTAAGCATTTAAGCTTTCAAAACATTTGCTTTGGTACTGAAACAATAGGCATTTCACATGCTGCAAGTATATGGCATTTTGGAAGAGTCTGTTTTATAGCACTAAGTTTGTGCCTTCCATTTGACTTTGTCACCAAGCACTGTGCTTAGTGTGAAGTCCAGAAATTAAATTGTCCGTGCCATAAAGCAGGATAGTGGAATATTGAAAGCAGAAACCATACTCCAAAATACATCCGATGCTTAAAAATCCGGTGCTTTCTGGTATCAGAAATGCAAAATGTTCCTGTGATCACCTTTCCCTAATGATTCTGCTTAATTGTCTTAAAGATTAAAGACAGTCTGAGGTGGGGAGAAACTGGGGGATGGGCAGGCTTAAAACATGAATGAGAGGGTGTGGAATCAAGCTGTGGCATTGACTTAGCTTAGTGATGCTAAATAAATCAGATTCTCTTCCTTTCCTTGCTGTATTCATTGAGAGGGAGGAATGAGAGTGTCTGTACTTATCTGGGACAGGGAGCCTGTGGCTGTACAGTGCTCAGGACAATGTTACCCCTAGCGTGAATAATGTTGTGAATTTGACACAAACTTTAGGAGTGCTGTGGTGTGGGGCACGGCAGGGGAGGCACAGAGGGATTGCGGATATCGAAACTACTGCAGGTTTTGAGAAGCAAGGTCTTGTATTAATTTCTTCCTGTCATTAACTTTCCCGGTCTCACCAACATTTTCTGTAGGATGTGAAGTCATATCTGATATTGATTGCTGTGTAGTCTGAAGCCCAGATCAGTGTCAGCTTGCATTAAGCTGTAGTCAGAGCTCTCCCCTCCTCCCCAGCGCTCCCCCTTCCCCTCGGTGCTTTAATGCTGTAAGTAGGTCATTGCAGAACTGGAAGCTGTGTTCTTTCCTTCTCCCCCGTGCGGTTGCTGGAATACATTTAATTGCAAAGCAGAGCATCAAAGCTGGAGTAGCCAAGCTCACCTCCAAAAGATAATTAGTGCATCTCTGTTAGTGCAGTGTGCTGCAGGGTGAGCTGCAATTGGAGATGGATAAATAAGCTGGCATTTGGAATCCTCACGTTTTTAAAAACAATTTCTCTTTGGGACTTCAATTGATGTGTGTTTTCCTAGGCCAGAGCAATGCTTGGATTCCCAGTTCAAATGCTCTGATGAGTATATAGGGAAGTACCAGGGATGTGGATGTCTTCAATGCTGTATTTTGGAGGCCTGGCTAAAACATAAACCAGAAGTAACAAACTGAGGCTGAGGAGAAAGAGAGAAATGAGGTTTTACTCAAAACTGTGTCAGGTGAAGTGCAAAGGGCCAGCTTCCAGCAGACATGTGGTGAAGCTGTAATACAGCCAGTGATGCCTGGCATGCTTTTGGCACCAGCCCCGTCACTGTGAATATACAAGGACAGCTGTTGGAAAACACTTGATTTCTGGATGTGTTTAACATAAGGACTAGTTAAGCTTTTGGAAGGTTGAGATGGAGAATTGATCAGAGTAGGGTTTGGCTGTAAAAGTTTAGACAAACTGCTGGGTTTAAGTACAGAATAAGAAATTAGGATATCGAGAGCCTCTTCACAACTCTGCTAGGAGCTTCCTAAATTAACTCCCTGTGTGAATTTATACAGTAATCTAGTTCCCCAAATAAGGATTATGGTATTATTTTAAAGACTTTAGTAAATCATTCCACTTTAGTGATTGTGAGATAAACTGATAAGCACTGCCACAAAAATCTTTATTTACAACCCAAATATAGAATCTGATTTTGCCATTTTAAGCATCGTACCAACATATTTTGGGGGGTTTGGTTGAGTATGGGTTTGGTTTGGGTTTTTTATGTGGGATAAACTTCCCCATCTTGGTCATAGAGATTATCTTAGTAATTGGACAGTTAAATGATAGAAGTTTTATCCGGAATTCTCCTGAGGCCATAAATGCACATGTTGTCATTCATCACTGGAAAGGGCTGTATCTGCAGGGACAACCTGTCACACATTAATACTGCTAATTAAGCCTCATCAGTAGCTACAGCCAGAAGATTTTTTAATCCAGATGGCTTCCTTTCAGGTCAGGAAAAAAACACACATAGTCCTAAAATTCAAAAAGTTAACTTCCAGCTCTGCATAGCGTGTTGAGCCCTCACGTTACCATTAAATGAGAGATTACAGACGGCTTTTCCGGAGGCAGCTGGGGAATTCTGAATGATGAGCTGTCTCAGGATGGGATATCCAGAGGAGCTGAGCAGACCCAGGAAGGTGCAGCCCTGTGGGACTCCAGAGCCCAGGGCTTTGCCCACGTTCTTCATCTCACCCCGTGCACCAGGGTAGAGTTTGGCAGTGCCCATCAGAATTGAGGGGGTGGGTCAAGTTCAGAGCCCTTGAACTTGTGCCAAGCTGGAAGTGACCCTACGTGCTGTAACTCTTTGGAGCAATTATATTAAGGATCTTTATATGGATCTTTATGAAGCTTTGGAAAAATGTGCATGCTGGCTCTTGACTGCTACACTTCACCCATTTTCTGAAATAGGGTAATAATTCCGTGTGGTGGGTTTTTTCTTGTCGTGGTCTACCTTGTCAAAAGCAAGGCTGGTTTATTCACTTGCAGCTGAATACAGATTGAGAAAGGCAGGAAAGATTTTAGCCCAGAGTCAAAGGCACCCCTGCTCCACTGGAAAATGTTTAAAAATGTGTAAACTATTACCTTGTTTCACCCTCACACCAGCTTTGCTTTATTTGGATGTAAGGCTCCTCAGTTTCTGAGTTTTCTGAGTCATTTTTCTGTAGGTTTCCAATCTGCCCTAAATCCTTGTGGATATCTTTTTTTCTTGCCTTTTGAGACCCTGTCTCTGTATCTGCTGCTATCTCTGCTGGCTACATGTTTCCTTTTTGCCTTAATTTGTGGAACAGGGTAATGCTGCTTTCTTCCTTTGTAAACCCATTGAAGAGTTACAGCTGAAGAGCGAGCTTGCTATCATTATTTTTCCTTGCTGTGTGGGGAGCTCCTTTTCTGTGGCAGAAGTAATGACGTTCATTCTTCGTTTATTTAAATTACAAATGGAATTTGTGGCTTCTGTGCAGAGGCGGCGGCAGCACGCGGAGTCAAAGAAGTTGTCAATATTCCAACTAGCCAGTTGANTGAGCTCCCTGTGTCTGTGCAGCATGGATATCCTTCCCTGTGGGCTGGGATAGCTCCAAGGTTTCCTAGGACAGCTCCTGCCTTTCCCACCCACAGCGTGCACAGCCAACCACGCTGGGGAACGGCGTTGCTGTGTCCCGGTCCCTGGCTCCATCCCTGGGCACGCTGGCAGCTGCAGGACGGGCGGAGGAAGCTGGAAAACCCTGCAGTTTCTTTCCCTTGCTCTTTGCCTGGTTGGAGCAGCTCAAAAAGAGCAGATGGCTTTAAGTGATTCGGTCAATGCTGTTTTTGCTGTTCATTCTGTCGTAGAGCTTGCACGTGAAATCTGTGCTTAGACCCTTGCTCTGTAGATAGATTTTGAGAGGAGCTGTACTCACATAGTTGCAAAAACAAATTATTGAAGAAACAAGGTTTTTGCATTCTTGGTTGTCATGGAGTTGAGATGTGTCACCTGCCGTACTTTTAACTGAAACTTTCATACTAACTTTTTGGTGTTAATTTTTGCATTTACTACAGATATTTTTGAGGAAGAAAGTTCAGCAATCAGTGGCTTTTTGGTTTTCAACAATCACTTTTAGTTCAATAGCCTTAGAAATATACAACTTCAGTTTATTTAAAGACAGGTTGTTTTTTTTTAAAAAAAGCATAAATTATGTACTTTACTTTTAAATGCATAATTTTTTTTCCCTAAGGTGTGAAAACCTGCTCGTCACTTGTCTTCAAAGAGAGAAAATGTTGAATGATATTATTCAGCAACCATTTTTGAAGCTGTGTTTCTTTATTTTCTATTTCTGTTGAGTGCCATGGAAAGCTAATTATTATTTGGTTTTACTGGCTGAAATGTGTAAGGTCTCTGACAAGAAAGTGGTGTTCCCTTTTCAGTGGGCATCAAAGAGACACTTCATCAATCTAATCTAACACCTTATCTAACTAATTTCCTTCCCGATATTTTATTTCTTTAATTCAAACTGCAAAAATACCACGATCTTTCCATGTGCTTGTTCTTTCAGACATCTCCTACTCAGGTGACAGATCTCTCTTTCATAAAATTAGAGATCATGTAAAAAGCTGCAGATTTCAGATCTTTCTCTTCAGAGAACTGCCTCTTGGGCCATAAAGAAAAAACCTGAAAATTATGCTTTTCCTGTGAAGTATAAGTAGACCACTCTGAAGAAATTCCATTATGAAATAAGATGCTGAGTTAGCGTACAAAAGCACATCAGGAGTTTCCTTGAACTTCCTTAGAGAGCAAAAAGAATATTATTATTATTATTATTATTATTATTATTATTATTGTTATTATTACGTGGCAGCTGATGCTACAGCGTTGTTGTGGCATTACCTTTTTTCTGAAGTCCTATAATTAAGGCTGAGCTAAGCCTTTTCAAAAAAATTGAGATTTTTTTTCTCTTTAGTCCTGCAAATAATCCTTGCTGCATATTAAATCTGGACTTTTTCTAGCCAGTGAATGTTTTGGCTATCTTGTTTTCCATGCCTGATATCCATTCAGTACAGAAAGTGGAAGTACCAGAAATGGCAGCAGGAAAATTGGATGAAGAACTGTAACAGCAGAAAAAGCATCTGAGATCACCAGCTGAAGATTCCTTATTTACCATATTAAGCTCAAAATGGCATAAATTTGAGTTTGACTTTCGATCCTCAGCCTACTCAGATGTACAGAAATCTGTTTGAATAGACAGAATATTTAAGTGCTTGTCATACATATATATGGCACGTTTAAAATAGACTGATGCATTTCCTTGGCTCTAGGGTTTGGGGTTTTTTGTGATCTTGACATAAAAAAAATAATTTTTTTTAATACTAAAATTTGCATTCCTGAGTCATCTCGAGCAGTGCATCTCAGACCTTGTTTTATGGATATTAAAAATGTTAACAAATTCACATTGTTCTTCTCCTCCCCAGAGTCTAAGGAACGTGAGCCCCTCTGAAGTGAGCAGGAGAGCTACCAGAGTATCCCTGGCAACTTTCAGTATCACCCCTGACCCTCAGAGGGGCTGAGACACACGGGGCTCCGTGTACCAAAACTCAATAGAAAATTCTGTCTGGTTTTTGTATGCGGTCAGACTTTCTCTCCAGTTATGAATGGGATCTGTTGAGGCTGTGTAGGTAAGGCTGACACAGAGACCTGGGTTGGAAGTAAGAGAGAGTTTTATGGTCATCTGGAGAAAGTTTATTCTAAAATTTTCTCCTTTTGGGACATGAACAACTTTAATGCTGCACTGAAGCTGCAAACTTCTTTTTGCTGTCTGTTGACTCTGCATCTCGATAGGGATGTGGAGTGAATAAGAAATGTTCCCCATCAGCATGAAATGTAAGGCATTTAAAATGGAAACCCACATTCTCATTCCTCCTGCTGGAGGACGGGTAAGATACTGAGGGAACAGGCAGTCTCTTGTTCGATTTTGGGAGAGGTAACAATTTCTCCGTATTAAGTTTTATTCTTTGAGAATTTTTTTGGTAACTTTATTGACTTGCTGTGAGAAAAGTGCTGGGTTTTGAGGTTGCAGTTAATGCTGGTCTCTAACTGACCCATGGGGTCACTACTGACCTTTGATTCACTTTGGTGCCGAGTGCTGAACCTTCTTATCAAACAAATTTTGGTTGTCTCCTTTTTTAAACCCGTAAAAAGAAAAATAATGGACAAAATTTGCTGCAACCTGGTCGCATCTTGTTCTCCAAACGGTTACAGAAATTTGATACCTACAAGAAGAGGTGAGATTGGTAGGGAGGTGCTCTTTTGAATGCTCTGAGGAGTGTGACAGGAATGCAGCAGTCCCTGGAAGCAGTGATTTATGCTAAACTCAGTGCAGTCAGTCAATTTAGATCCTCCTGTTTCCTCCCTGCACGGAGTAGAAAATGCTGTAAGGCTCTGCATAATGCACACTTGTTCAGGTTGCTTCATATTCTGTATCATTGTTGGGTGCCCTCATGATCATAAAGGGTTTGACTGGGTTCGGTCTGTGTTCTGGGGATTTGTGTTCCCTTCTGGGTACAGACTCCATTGCAGGGTATTTTCCTCTGTAAATGCCTAACGAAAAGTAGAGTATTCTGAAATGTTGATGGGCAAAGCCCCTTATTTAGCTAACCAAAAGATAGGGCATCTGGAGACACACTGCTTTTTTTTTTTTTTTTAAGTTGTAACATGAGGATGTGTAAGGATCACGAACAAAAAGGTTCAGAAAGGCTGAGAGCAGTCACCAAAGAACGGCAAAACCTGACCTAGATTGTCAGTTTATCCTTTTTAGTTTCAAAACTTACATTTTTAGCTGCTAAGACCTTCTTCTGTCAGATTTCTTGGGGCTTGGGGATTTGCGTTTATTTTGAACTAGTCATCTGAATGCTCTTTGTGGTTTTATGGGGATAGGCACACACACACACACACATATAAGATGCTCTTGACAGATTTGCTGGGTTGTATCACATGCCCTGTTCCGTGCTTTTCTTTTCCTTCTGTGGTACATGTTGTTTTGTGCTGTCTCACACAGGATAAATCGGAGGCGACAGTAAACAACGAGCCTGACTTAGTGCCTTGTACGTGATCTGAGGGCAATCTTTCCATCTTTCACGGATTTCCCTCAAGATCTGTACCTCAGCATCAGATGTGCCAGGGCTAAAAAATGCTTCCTGTCAGAACCGAATCCCTTTGCACAGTAAAACTTACAGATAGGCTTGCAGCAAACTACATTAGAGATGAGTCAGTTTCCAGTGGAAGTAGAATAAATTTGATCAGTTTAGTGCAAAATCTGTTTCCAGTTGCAGAAATGCCTCCTCCCACCCTTCCTGCAGAGGGAATCTTTCCTTGCAGGTCTGAATATTACTACCCTGATTTACCATTGCCTTTCACCCCGGAATTATGTGCAAAAGCTGTACCCATTGTGGTATGCCAACATACACCACACCACGTGCCATGGTAGCACTTCAATCATTGAATCAGGAGCCACGTTTTTAGTTTTGTTGTAAAAACCTCAGTGTTGTAGTTTCTTAAAAAGGTGCTCACCTTACTGGGAATTGAATCCAGATTCAATCCAGTCGTACATGTGCAATAGTGTGAATGAATATTAACTGAGACTGATGCCTAATTGTTTTGTGGAGTTGACAGATAATTTCCACGGAGGAGGAGGACTGTGTGCAATTAAATTGCTGAAGGAATCACATGGACAATTATCATATATTTTGGGTAATGAAGAAATGCCAGCTCACTAAATGGATGTCTTCTGAGTAAACAGTTATGTTCATTTCAAACCTCATTTATATAATGAATGATATGCAAACTGCATTTGGACCTTAGTAGATACAGCTCAGGTCAGCAGCTAATTTAAAATACATACAAATAATACAACTCCCTTGCAGATATAATTAGTGGAAAGTACCAAATTTGGAACCTCTGGTCTTGAAAATGGGTGCCTTAACTTCAAAAACTGGTAGATTTATTTGTCAAATGGCTGCACAGCTTCACCCAACCTTCTGCTGGTCAAAGGAATAACTTACTCTTCCCACTGCATGAGATTTTCCACCTCCTTTCTCCACCTTCTTGACCCCAAACTGTCTTTTTCTTTCCCCCTGAAATACAGCAGGCTCCTAAGGTCATTTTTTTCCCCTCCCCAAAGCTATTAACTCTTGTGTATAGGGGCCACTTCAATTTTAACTCCATCAGGTCTTTCACAAGAACACTGATTTTTCCAAATTTTACCCTACCAGAAATGGTGATAAATCCTTTCAGGAGCCTTTTCGCGCTGTGGAAGCAGCTGTCTCCCAGACAGTCCATGACTGACTGATCCCAGTGTACAGCAGTTTCTCTCAGGTTCTCTCTTGGTGGTTGCACATGTTTTGTCACCAGTTTTTCTCTTAGCTTTTCATGGATTGGTCATCCTTAGCAAGCCAAAGGCCAGCAGGGTGAGGGCTGTGCTGTGCTGCTGCAACGTGCAAGGAGATGCACTTGAATTTTCTCATGTTTCTCCCACTGTTTCAGATGAAGTTCTTGGAATGTCAGAGCATTTTCTTACTGACAAAGAAACAGAGCACATCCATGTACACTGTTTGCAGTACAGCAGATGAGGCCGAGATAGAAACTTTTCAAATGGCAAAGTTCTTAATTCAGTCTTTAATTACTACAGGAAAGGCTGAAGTGCATCACTTAGATAGGTTTAAGCTTCAGTGTGCTTTTTGAATTGACAAAGGCAGAGAATTGAATTTTTTCCATTTAAATCAAAATTTGCAGACTTGAATTCTTAGCAATTATAGCAATTACAGAATGAAACTTGTAGTGGTTATGGATGGCTTAGAGTTCAGAGGTACATTCTAGCTACAGAAGCTGCTCTTGGATTTGAATACTGAGAAGTTTGGAGTTATTTGGCTTCAGGATAAAGAGGAACCGTTTACAAAGACAAGAAATGAGTATGGGTGTCAGTGTGGGAACAGTGGGAGCTGAGACTCCTGGGTTTAACTCACACCTAGGAAGCTGCTCTCTCTGGTCTTCCTCCCGTTTGGAGGGCAGGAGGAAGCATCTTCCTCTCCACTTTCTCCTCCTTTTTTTGCTCTGAGAGAACAGTGCAGTGACTGGGGGTTTCCCCTTTCCCTCCACCCTGTCTCAGTTCTCTCACCTCTATGAATGCTGCCAGTGAAATTTGCCTGCCTTGTTTGGGTTGAATTCCACCACGTCAATCATCCTCCATGCAGGAAAGAAAAATCACTATGAAATGGGTGGTTTGATCCACCTTTCTTGATGCCACTGAGACTGGGCTAAAGAAATCTAGCTGTTTTGGTTTCAGCTCTATTATTTACCCTCTGGGGGACCTTTAACCATTTGTTTAACTTGTGGTAGTTCACAGACAGGCATTATTTTACCTTCCCATCCTCTAAGCTAGCAGGAGGAGGTTAACACTGGCTGGTGCTAACCTCATGCTAATATACTTGACCTCTCATCAACCTGTATGAGCACAGAGTCCTATTTATCTCAATTAAAAAGCGTCTGTCTGGCTCACAGTTCCTGTAAAGCACCAAGCAAACAAATCCTTCCCATGTCTTCATTATTGCTCTGCCTGTAGAACCTCTTAATGGGGTAATTGCCCCAGGAGTAGAGTGAACACTTTGAAATTACAAAGGGCTTTTCTGGAGCTCAGTGTTAATAGTTAATTAAGCTAAGTAAAAATGTCATTCAGTTAAGAGCATAGGTAAGTTTTAGAGATTAAATATTGCTTTTTCCTCCTGCTTTTTAATTAAAATCAAGTCCCACCAAGGATTTGTGCCTTTTGGATCCATATCCATCCCCCAGCAAAGTTCCTGTTCTTCCTTGCACCCTGCTGTAGACCACTGGCATAGTATGGGGTGTTTAACCTAGGAGCTGTTATACATTGCTTTAGACTTTATTTTCTTATTAGAAGAATGCTCTAAATTTTTTGCCAAGAGAACTGTACTGGGAGGGCTGTGGTGAGCAGGGAACATGTCTCTCAGCCTGAATCTTGCTAACTAGAGCCAGCCTTGAGGCAGACTGACCCCTGAAGACACAGGTACTGCTATTTTGGCTGAGTTCTCACAGAGGAATTTGCCTGAATGCTGTTCTGTCATTCTTGTTCAAGCAGCAGTGTAGGTGATGTAAAATTAATAAGCCACATGAGTCATATACGCATGATATTATATTTATAGCAATCTTGTGAGGGCTCATTAATGTGTACTTGTAGAAAAGTACTTTGATATTCTTCAGTGAAAGACACCATATCACAGAAATACAGAGCCCTTTCCAATCTTGATATCAGCTTTAGTAAGTTCTTCAGTTTAAATTGTCTATATCTGAACTTCAATTTAGGATCCTCTCCTTTGGGGTGGCAAGAGGGTTACAAGACTGAAGAGCTCCAAAACTTCCAAAACTGAATGGTGGCCCAACAAGTCTATGGCTTGAGCACTTCCCACGTTACATTTGTACCATAAACCACACAGATTTTCTCATCTTCCCCAGTCAGCTGCAATAGCAACAGTAGAGCCACATAATTAACCAAAAATATTCTTTCATTACTGTTTGTTAACATAATAGTTGGGAATGTAGGCTCAGCTAGTGAACCAAAACATACTCCTTTGCTACGGAATTTGGAGTGGGAGGAAGCGTGCTGGGGGAGAGAACATGAGTACAAATTGCCTTTTCTCCTCCACTCTCATTTGTTTTCAGAACTGAGCTGCCTTCTGAAAGGGAGAGAGACAGAGTTAAGGGAGAAAATTGGGATTAGTCACTACAGCGATCATGCATAGAGGAATACACGATTATTTCAGGCTGACTTTCCTTGGTCTCTTGTCAAAAAGCACTGTTTCTGTGCACAAAACCAGAGGAAACTTAGCAGAAGGATTTTCTGGGCCGCCATGACTGCCATTAGAAAATAGTTCAGAACTGAAGGCTTTTCAAACAAAATTATTGGTGGGGTTGTCACGTTGCTTCAGGTCAGGCTCTTGTGTGTTAAGGATGATGACGTCCTTTGCACTGCACAGAGGAGATGCAAAACCCTTATCCTTTTGGAGAGGCAGAAATGAAAATTAAGATGGATTTATTCTCCCATAGATGTGCTGGGTGGCTGCAATGCAGACTGAAGGAGCACTGAGAGCTCCTGGTAGGGCTGGAAACCTGTTGGGCTGGTTGCTGGGTGAGGTAACCAGCTTAGTCTCCACAGGAGCAGCATCAATCCACATCAGTCAGGAGCAAGGAAAAAAAACAACCGATATAGAAGAAGAGAGAGAGACTGCAGAGTGCAACACACATAAATTGGTTGGAGACACAAAACACTTATGTTTCTGGTTTTTAAAAATTCATTTAAAAAGTGAGGAACGTAAGAGCAAACCATATGCAAGTTTTATATGAAATATGCTTCCTATTTATATAATTTTTTAAATACATGCATGAAGCAAATTGACAGAAGCTGTTGGGATTTATTACAAACCTATATAGAGAAGGCGTTGTTGACTGTTGATGGCAGGACAGTATCATTGACAGGGAGCAGTGGGAAAAGAAGCAGAAATAGGTATTTGTGTCCTCTGCTGCTGGCAGAATAGGAGGCAGGTAATGGGAAAGACTGGCATCAAATAATGGTAGTGAAAGTATTGAGTGGAAAAGGATAAAACCTTAGTCTGTGCAGGATAACCAGTGAAGGGATTCAGTATGAAAGCTGACATCATCAAAACACACAGGAAATGTATTTCAAATATTAAGCGTTCAATTCAACTCTTAATTATCCAGGATAACAGGAGCTGGGATAAACCAAAGTCAGGAGGAATATAACATTTATAAACAGGGCTCTAAGAACACGAGCAGTGCATCCACCTTGAAAACTGCACAGACGACTGTGTGGTGTCGAAGTGCAGGGGCAGAGGAGCAGAGCCCGAGTGGCTGGAGCCGTGCATCCGCGGGCAGCCCCGGGCGAGAGCAGAGCCCCCACGAGAGCTGCAGCCCCTGCCCACGCCAGCCCCCAGTCTGATCACCCAACAGCTCTGACCAGCAGTGGCTCCAGGGCCTTATTATTCACAGCAGATAATGCTGTGTCAAGCCCCTCCTGTTCCTCCAGTGTCTAACGTGACACACAGCCACTAAAATAGACCTTGCTGTTGCCAACCTGGTGCTGCTCCCACTGCAGAACAAGCCCTCCCTCTGTTAATTGAGACACAGAGAAATGTATTTAGCTTCTCAAATTACTGAGTCAATTTTTTTTTCCTCCTCCTCCCCCAACTTCCTTGGTTTCTCCTTCTTCCAGAGATCACTGTAGCAGGAAAGAAGTCTAACAGCACTTAATGCAGATAAGTACTTCCTGAATGGTATTGTTTTTTCCTTTGGATATGATGCCTGACAGTTAAAATCTTAAGGAAAAAAAATAAAACTGAGGGATATTTAATTAAATCCCTCTTAAAAAAGTAAATCTGTCTTACCAGGATGAAATCCTTCTTATAATTTTTTTTTTTGGTATATGTAGAATCAAACAAATTAGTTCTCACAGTTGTAGCTTCTTCTGCCCTTTGAGGAGTTTTGTTTGAATTATAATCATTATTCTATCTGTGCTCTTGGTCTTTCTCCCTAGCTCCTCATTCTTGAGCTGCTTTTGCTAAAGCATTCTGAAATGTCTAGGAATAGCTCACATGAAATACTTACAATGAAACAAACCAAAACCAACCATGTAAGATAGGGGCATCAAATATATTCATAGTAAGTTTTCAAAATTTAATTGTGAATAGAATAACATGCAAGTTTTTCAGCTTCAGGTAAAATAGTTGAGGTCTCTTACCAAACATAAATCAACATTAACATAATGAGTTAGCCTAGTTCTGCAGGAATTGTACTTTGGCCCATGGTATGGAAGTCAGGAAGGCCAGATTTGTAGGTCCCGGAAAATACTGGTGCCAGCAGGACTTTTAAAAACAAAAATTCTTATACTGGATCTTTAAATATCTTAAAAAAAATTTGAAAGTGCTTTGCAGCTACTGCCACAACCTCTGCCAGTACCTTGCCAAGCCATGAGGCAAGTCAGACTTTGGGGTAGTCACAGGGAGGGATGGCACATTCCTGAGCCTGCGTGCTGAGATCACAGCTTCCCTGGGGGGGTATAAGGAAGGATGATGTTGCTGTTAACCTGGCACACTGAAAGCCAAGGAAAACTGACTGGATTCACAGTGGCATGGAAAAGGTGGCTTTGTTTCCATGCTGCCATCTGCAGTGACCAAAATGCGCTGTATCAGGTGGGGATGAGAGCTGTAGGCGTTTGATTTCAAGCTATATTCAGGCCAGACTGGGAAACTCTGTTTTTCTGACCTGCATCTGAATGAGAGCTACTGGCTTTCCTAGGACATCATGGTCTTCACTTTCCAGCTTCTGTTTTACCACATGTGGACACAGACTGCTTTTTTTCTGGCAGACCCATCGTTTTGTGTGTTTGGAATTAATTATTTGTAATGTGAACGTAGCACATTTCAACCAAGAACGGTGCCTCAAAGTTTTTTTTTTTGTTTTTTTCTCTTTTTTTTATTACTGAGTTTGATGTGGAAGATGGAGTTGCTTTGTAAGCCCTTAAAATGTAGAGGTCGCACAATGGCTCGTGGGCTGAAGAGGCTCCAGTGCTCTGTGCTGCACTGGGCACATTACTGGGCCTGGTTTTTTTTTTTCCTTAGCACTGATTGTGGAGAAAACCTAGATTTCACTTCATAATCATTCTTTAGATCTCAAAAATCTTCTCTTCCTCCACAAACCTCTTGTCAGGTTAGGGAATTAGTAATGAGCAGCATCTGAGATAACAGTACCTTGTGTCTTGGAGCAGTGCGAAGAGGAAGGTTTTGAGAAGTTCAAATACGTCAGTACGAGGCACAGAGCCTCATCTGAGGGAAGGAAACTGTTATGTGCTCATAAAGATCGCTCTGAATCGCAAAGCCATCCGGGGCTATAAAGATGTAGCTGTTCCATTCTATTTTTGCTCTGCGTGCCTTGTGAACAATTGGTGTGGTGTGACTTTTTGATTTCACACTTGCTAATTGCTGTAGGTTCCAGGAGCATGTGCCAGTTTTGTTTCACAGCAAGAGCCCTAATCATGAATGACTCCTCGGTGCTGCTGTGCACTTTTCAAATCTATTCTAGGTTAGTGGAAAAAGTCACACTCTATGACCGTGTGAGGCACTCGGAAAGAGGCCTTTTTTATGACAGAGGTTACACCAAGGCAGCGTATTGAGAGAATAATAGATCTCCCAAATCTGTATTCGTCTGCACATGTTGTTTTGTACATAATGGGACTTTCATCTGGCTCAAGGAATACAGGACAAATTATTTCACAAGGATGATATGTCCTTGTACTCTTTCTCCAGTGAATTGGACACAAATAGGTTTTCCATTACCATCAGTCATGCACGTCTCTTTTTTCCCCTCTTTCAAGTAGAGACAAATGGAGAAAAAAAAATTCCAAGATTTCCCCAGCTTCTCTTTTTACCGTGGCCAATACTAAGACATTGCTGCTCTTTGGAGCATGGTCTCTACTCTTTGGGTCTAATTTTCTTATTTATGTAGACATTCTGCACTTGTGTGCAACTTTACGAGGATGTTGATGTTTTTCTCTGTCTGCCTTTTTGGTATGCAAAGTGTGAGAAGTGAATGAAGAGCTTACAGGGCTAATAAGGCAAGAAAGAAGAATACTGTCAAGCTGATTACAGTTTATTCATAAACATGCAAATACTTAGTGCAAGCATTGTTCACTTTCACATGCGTGCTCTAAGTGCTTGCAGCAGCAGAGATAAGGACAGCATGGCTAATTTTGCTGTCATAGGTAAATACATTTTTTGTTTATAGACTGAGCTACGCCAACTGATTGTGTTTATGGTCCTAATCTTTGTGGTAATTTAAGTCAGTCAGTTTTGCCTGGTGGTTGAACTCAGAGAGTGCAGAGTCTATTACTGCTGGTGTTTCATTAAGCTGTGGGGAAGCTGTTGCTTGCAAATGGCTTTTGCTCCTGTGAATTGCAGGGAGCTCAGGGTGCTGTTGGGTGATGAGTTTCTCCTCTGAAGTCTGGGGGGCTGGACAGAAAACTCCATGATTCACTAAGACCAAGGTTTCTTCTGCGTGCTCTCCCCAGTTCTTTCATCACTTGAGAAATCATGACAGAAACATGCCCAGAGTTACAATACTTGGTGTCACCTATTGCCAGCCACAGAAAAGAACCCCAAAGAAACACTAGCCTTCTTCCTTCTCTGCTGCTTTAAATTTCTAAAGGCTGATAGGAAACAGCTTGGTTGGGAGCGTACTTCTGTCCATTGACTCTCCTGGCACCTGAGTTAGGTGGCAAAAATTGCATTGGGAGTAAACCTGAGCTGAGATGATAAAGAGCTTTCACTGCTCTTCATGAGTGTATGAGCACACTGGAGTGGAAGAGGAGGGAAAACTGAATGATGTCAGTAGGGACCTGGCAGAGAATAAGTAAATAAAGTAATTAAAATTTAAAAAGGCTATAAATAACTAAGAGAAACCACTCATTTGGCTTGGAGATGGAGCTGCTTGTGTTACCACAGGGGCTCAGTGCTGCCAATGTGCCTCTTCTTGCATCTTTCTGTTGAACACGTACGTGAAGGACCGTGCTGTGAAGGTGGAGAGGTTTAAAGGTGCACATCTAACTTAAAGTAAAAAAATATCTTGTTGCCCAACTCTGTTTTTTTGAAGGATCTCACAGATACTTCTCTGCATTATAGGGCACCATACACATTTACAAAACTTTCCTATGTGACACTTTATGGTCACATTTAGGAAAAAAGAGCCATGACAGTTTTGTAATTCTGAAGTGCAGGCAGGCATGCTCCCAGGAGGATCGTGGAAAATATTTTGGTTCAGTCAAAGAGTTGGGTAAGAGCTTAGGCAATGTATTTATTGCATGAATTTGAAGTGCAGGAGTTGATTAGATACGAGAGATTTGTATATTTGCACTGCAGTTATTGAGGAATTACCATACGAAGACCTGCAAATGGCAGTCAGACAAGCAGGCTCATGTATTTTTGCCTGGATTAGTATTATGCAAAATGACCAGTGCTTATGTATGGAAGCACCACTTGCTGTGAATTAAATAGAAGGCAAAAGAAAAAAAAAAAATCCGTGTCATCACCCTTCATCCTTATCCTTCCCTTTCACTGGCAACAAAAATTCTTCTTAAAATGGAAGAAGAAAGTTACAGCATAAACAAATACATGGGGAACTCACATCTAGAAGCTAACTAGGAAAGAAAATCATTATCAGTTTTAAACTGTGCATATTCTTAAATGTCAGAATGCTAGGATTACATATTGCATTGTCTGGCAGCCTGAAAGCTTTTTATATTAGCAATGAGTTAATGCCTATGAAATAAAGCTCAGTAAATATTTACTGTGGTGTATGTCTGGGAAAGGTCACGTTGACTCATTTAAGGTCATGCTGTTTATAAATCCATCCTTTTCTGAAGACACTACAGAGGTTTAGCATCCTGAGTTAAAATGAGGAAACAGCGTTCTGAAAATTTCTATTTTTGTTTTACAGTCAATTCTGCTGTAGGGAACGGACTTACCATTGCTGATGAACACAGAGCCTTTTCTCAGCTGATCTCATCTCTCAGTTTATTAAGGTTTCTCTTGCCTGGCTAGCCATTGTCATGCCTGGGGGAAAGCTCTGTCAGGTATTAAACGACAAATATATAAAAGAAAGCGAATGGCTAAAAGTTTAATTCTTTAAATTCTGCACTCACAGGGTACGTAGCTGCCAAACCAGACAGAAATTTGATATGCATGCTCTCCATACCATTACTGCTGAGCTACCTCAGCTGGAGATATTAGGCTGATGAGTGTATTTGTAGTGGTTTGTCTGCATCCCTCTCGGCCACTGAGTAACTGCCAAGTGTAAAAACCACATGACCACAGCAAGGAATAATAATTTCTGTGAAGAGAACACTAAACCTGCAGAATAGGGGGTCTCCGCATCACCTAAGAGACCAAGACTTTTATTATGCTTTGAGTGACTTTTTAGCAACCTCACTTCATCAAAGACTCAAAACAAATTAGAAGGAAGTTTCAGGGGGTTATTACTCTTTGGCGGCTCCAGAAAAGAGACCTTGATCTCCTGATTGATTCTTTGTACTCAGGGGCTACCTTTGTCACAGAGGCAAAGGATTTATGGATGTGCTTACATCTTTTGCTGAGTAGGACCTTCTGTGTGCTTAAAGTTATTTGCCTTGCTCAGTCATGGCCATCATGCACTTTTATACTGCTGAAAAAGAGGATAGCTAAACAAAATTTAAGCCTTGTAATACCAATTTGGACAAAAAAGAGTAGGAGCCATAATACATAAAAATGGCTTTACAAATCTGAGTTGCAGCTGCCATCATACCATACACAGCTGTTTCTGGTCTCATCTGGCTCTTGATGTTTAAATGGAAGGTGCACAGGGAGAGACAAGCATCTGCAGAAGGCAGCTTGTTTGAGGGTAAGTGGATAAATCAAATTCTTCAGGTCTGTCTCTCCCTACAGAGTACAGAGGGAGCCTAGATGATGAGATTTGACTACATGCCCAATTTGTATTATGATAAAATGAAGCCAGATTAATCCCACACTAAGTACAGAAATCTCATCACAAAAGTTCTGACCAACGTGTCTTTAAGGTGTCCTCGGTCTGAAGGCAGCAGCATATTCAACCTTTTAGTAATACTCACAGAAGTGTGCAGAATATTTAAGCAAGTTCTTGTGACAGCACACAAGTAGGTCCCCTTGAAACATAAATGTGGTGACTGTTGAAGCAGAAGGAATTAGTACTTTCCTGCTCTGGTTAAGCACAGTTGCAGAAGATTCTGCTCTCTGAGTTGAAGTCGCCGAGCTGGTAGGAGAGGACATTGTAGCAGAATTATCTATTTCATGAAGGGCATATAACACTCAATAACCTGGACTGACAGCCCTCTGTCAGGCAGCAGCTGTCATTGTCCCCTGGCCACTCTTCCTCTGGGCAGGTGGGGTGGCACTGTTACATCTGGAGGGACTTCCCAGCAGCTGAGGATCCCAGCTCCATTCCTGAGCTCTTTGTATTCACTCCTCTCGTTCGCTTCCTTCAAGTCAGCCTGTGGCAGTTGTGCTAAAAACTGAATGCTCGATCCACCACGACCAAATAAATCCTGCTGGAGCTATCCCTGCGGGGCAAGGTGGCAGTGACAAGTTACGAGCTTTTGCAGCATTAGAGTTTGGGAGTGTTTATGACTTCTGAGCAGCACGTTGCCAGCGCCAGTGTGACAGAGCGTTCTTCTGTGGGTATGAACTTATCAGATCAGTACAAATGGCTGAACTGAGCCTAAAGCCACACTAGAAATGAATTGAAAATTGGGCTGTAACCACAATTGAAATGTTCTGTGTAGATTTGCAATTGACCCTGTGCTGTACCAAGAGTTACAGAGCTCATCTCTTGCTAGTAATCAGGGAAATGGCACTGTCAGGTTTCTTCCCTTTGAGCACAGGTTAGAAAAAAGCAAAAAATCCCCTACCAAGCAAAACAATCGATCGCACACACACACACACACACACTCTCTACCACAGCAAACACTTTTTTGGAAAAAAATCCCATTCATCTGCAGAAACTATATATAAATAACAAGAGAATATCCCAGCAGCTTGTCTGTTCATCTCTTGCTGGTTTAGAGAACACAGGAGCACCACAAGGTAATCAAAGTGCAGAATGTCGGGTTCCGCTTGGATCTGAAAACAAAATAAACCCTCACTTGAACCTGAGTAAGCAGTCTTTCAGGGACAGCCATAGCCACATTACAGTTATGGCTCAGGGAAGAAGGGTAGTCAGTATTTTCGAGCGTAGAATATGAAAACTGGGGATCTGGATTTAGACCTAGGTTTTCCAGACCATGCCACGACTCCTGTGACCATTGAAGGAAGGGAGGTGGGTGTTTGCAGCTTTTTTCCTGGGGAGCTGAGCGACAGGGGGTGATAGAAGAATGACCAGCAGTAAGGCAGAGCACTTGTTTAAGGAGAACACCAGACCAAAGTGATGTCAGCAGACTTAGATGGGGACAAAGTGTACCCCACATCTGCCTCTGGATTCTTCATGTCACAAAACCAGGTTTGGAACAGGATGATTTATTTTTTATTTGTTGTGGTTTTTGGTTTGGTTTGGTTTGGGGTTTTTTTTCTTTCGGTGAATGCATCTCAATTTCAAATTTCGAAACCTCTCCAGTAGTCTCAGAATTCTGGAAATACTTAAGAGGACTTTGGTGCCTAAACCCCTTTAAAAACACTTGCAGATATGGAACAAGGAGTTAGGATTCTGGAATAGCCCCTATCTACAAGTAAATTCATTGTGTCTAATCTGTTCTCTTATTATAAATTAACATGGGGGGGGACAGAAAGTCTTGTTCTCTTCCACCATTTTCCCTTACATTGCTTTGTGATTATAAATTAATTTGATAACCACTTTGGTCTCCAGTTTCTCTGACGAGTGAGAACTCTTAATTTCCTGCCAGCTGTGCTCTTTATAGATAATGCAAGTAGCAAAGCTTTGCATTCTGCCTTTAAGAACTAGTTCACTTGTGCACGTATGAAGGGAATATATGTATCCTGTCCATTCAAAATGGAGGCATTTCCACTCTTGTAGCACCCACCAGGCTCAGTCTCTACCCCTCTGTCATACTCTCTGCCAGAGCATGTAATATGAAGTTCAGCTGACTTCAGTCCAGTTCCTCTCAGCTGCACCACGGTGCTGGAGTAGCTTTCTCATGATGCAACATCAGTCTTCCGGTTCTGTTGAACATCAGGAATTTTCTGTGTAACTTCCTAGTGTCACCTTTCATCATCAGCTGCTGTTCAGGAGCTGTTTCAGCATCAGAAGCTTCTATTACAGACTTCTACTACTGGCAGAGGTGAATCCACAATTTTGGCGCTGAAGGACTGAACAGCATGAATGAATTTGTCCTTCATCACCAAAACCCACATCTCCCATATTCCTTCTCATCTCCCACAGGGCACTTTGCAATGTAAGACACCTCAGAGGCTATTTCACACCATGGAAGGAGAGATTCCTTTCTAAAAATTCAAATTCTTCCAAATCTACCTTAATTTATCCCTCTCTTGTTCTCTCTGCCTTCTCCTTCAGCCTTGTCATGAGGTGATCTGTTCCTCCTTCCCTCTGTGGGCAGTGAACTGCAGTTGCAGGTGTTTTGCCCCGTGGATGCTGTGCTGTGAGAGCATGTACTCTCAATTGCTGGAGAACGTGTCTGTTCTTAGGATAAGGTGTATATTCTTGGGAGAATGTGTACATGGAGTGTATCTTTCTCTTCCTTTCCCCCTACTTGTTCTTTTTGGAATTTAGCAGGGGATCTGCCTAACACCTCCCACCTGGCATATGTTCAACTCTGATCATTTTACATTGGTTCAGGCAGAAATTTGCTCTCATTCTTGTCCCAGAGAGCAAGTATTGACTGGAGAAGGGCCATTTTGGTGGAATTAAGGGAACTGAGGCAATGTGATGTGTTTCCTGTGCCCTTACTCATTTTCTGTTATTCACATATAGGCTCAAGAGGGAAGATGCATTTTAATTGCAGCACAAGGTTCATCTGGCATGTGTTTGGCTACATCCACAAGGGATGGCTAAACTTTAATTGCAGAGGCTCCATAAAGATCTGAGTTGGGGAAGGGAACCAAAGTCATATTTTCTTTCAGCAGAATTATGCTTTTTGACATAATTTGGGAAAAGCTAAAAATCTAGAGTGGAGCGAAACCAAACTCTGCCTGCCTGGATGTGAATTCCTGTTGTATTTGGGGTGTACATGTACAGTCAGGATCAAAAATAGGGAGAAATGCCATCCTAGAAGTCCTAACTTTGTTTTAAACTTTGTTAATATCAAGGTCTCTGAATTTACTGTGCTTGGGTTTTGCCCTCTGCAGTTTTCACTAGAAAGATGGGCTAGAAGTATGTATTTAGCAATAATTTATTAAGTACTGGACATGTTAGCAGTGTGATACATAAGATATTAGCCTTACTGAAATTAGCATTTTGGCATCCTTAATGCTGTCGTATCAGCTAGTTGATTGTGTGAAGAAATATTTCCTTCCAGGTTATTAACTTCAGAATGGCAGCAAAACATGGTGGGCTGTACATATCATAATGATGTTTGCTTAAAAAAAACCCCACCCTCATGTTCTGCATTTGTGGGCAGAGATGGGAAAAAATACTTGTCCCTTTAAAGCTGTCTCCCAGAGCAAAGAAATGTGGGAGCTCATTTATAAAATATGGCCAGAGAATTGTTATTACTGGCTTTTCGAGACTCAGAATAGCAACAGGGCTGAGGACACTATTCATAGAGCAGAATGCCAGAAATGATGTGTTAACCTGAATCACAAACCATAAATTATTGAGAACTGCAGCTTCTGCTATCTTTTTACATGTTAAAATATTCCTTTTTGCATGGAAAATCTTGGCTACGAGGATTTGCATTTTTCCCATGGAGTATTTCTTCTGAAGAGTATTTATTAAGGGATGGTCTTTACATAACCTGTGGAAAAGCATAGATAGAAACAAAAGCCTCAGAAATAAATAGGCTTTTTTTTCCAAAAGTCTTTACATTTTTGTCACAAGGCTGTAACATTTTTGTTCACACTTTAGAAGATCATGTCAAACAATCCTTTCCTCTTGCAGTCAGCACTCAGGTCTGTGCCTGCTCCAGAACTCACTGGAACATGTGGAAAGCTTAGGATGTACTTCCCTAAGTTCCGTAAGGATGTCTTTACCTGTTTGGTTTAGGAGCTAATAATGATAGCTGGCAATTCCAAGGAAGCATATTTTGCTATACTATTTATTATTTATCTGCTTTCTGTGGAGGTACCACTGCAAGACTGTGGCAGAGGCCAAGATCCTGAAATTTGGATCCCAGTCCTGTCTTTTCTGTAAGGCTTGGACTCACTGCAGCCGGTGACAGAGGACTGCATGAATATTGCCAAGCTGGGACCATCAACCCTGAGGCTGTTTGGTGCATTTTCAAAAGTAATTCCAGCCTTAGATGAATCCACAGGTATTCTGTCTGAAAAGGTCATCCTGGCTGAGTCATTCCATTTAAGTACCTAAGATTAAGTGAGATGAATCGTGGTGAGAATGAGTCATCGGTATGATTTAGAATGAAATTAGCATTATTGGCCACCAGGACAAAATATATCTGAGTGTAGTAGAATCACTCACAAAACAGCCAGTATTGCATCCAAGAGGTCTGGTAATAGTGTTCAATATTGTCTTGTACTTGCACTGAGGTTATTTTTGTCCAACATCATACAGTAGGTGATCATAATGGTACCTAAGAAATAAATCCTCATAGCTTTAAGATTTGCTCCTGCTTTGGGATTTCAGATGTCCACTTTGAAAATTCTGTGATGCTGCAGGATTTACTCTGTAAAAGCTGACCAAAGTCAGATTTGTTTGGGATTTTATTTCCACTTGTCTAGCATTAGATAATGAGATGCAGTTACCAGTACTTCAATTTTACAGAGCTGATGAGTGTCCACAGCTCCTCTTAAAGTCAGCAGAACTTGTAACTACTTGCACTTCTGGTAATTGGGTTGTGGCACGTGTTTCAGAATGAGACATTCAAAAGCTAGAGTACTTAAGATTAGGAGTTGTTTTGCAACTTTGATCTCTTCCTCATGTGTAAAACTCATTCTGTTGTATGGAAACAAACCGAGGATATAAACTTCTGAAAAAGAACTCTGAGCTCTGCTGCACACCATTTATTTTCCTGTTACTCTTTGAATATTGTTTATGCGACATGTTGTGTATCTCCTTGCCTCCCCTTCCTTTTTATTTTAATTGGGACCTGGTTATTGGCTGGAAATTCCACTAGCATGACTCATCCCTGCACTGGAAATGACTGTGAACAGGCATCACATTGTGGGATTTACATCCCCCTTCTTTTTTTTTATTTTTTTTTTCCCCTAAGTGCTTTATCGTGGCACGAGCTTGTAATAATAAACTAGGAAGGAAGTTGGAGCTAATCATTTGGTTCTGAATGCACAAGCCCTGCCAAATTTCCCCACAGGCATGAAACAGCCGCTCAAGCTGTGACACCAGCAAATTAAATCCTGGAGGTAGCTGACCAGAAGTAATGAAATGTGTATTTACCATACTGATGCTGTCAGTCTTAAGACACACTGGCTTTACAATCTAGTTAAGTGGGGCACATTTGTCACTTCCAGTGGTGCTTAGAGAAAATACTCAGGTTTTTTCCTAGCCTTCTTTTCAAAATCACAAGCCCAGTGCTGGCTGGTAACCCTCACCTTGTACAACATGGAGAAAGGATGACCAGAATGGTCTGTTCTTTTAAAACACTGCCCAAGTGAAATCCATATTCCAAAGGAGATAAATGATTTCGTCTTATGACATGTTAATTGCCAATTCTTTTTATTGATCTCTTATCTGCCACTCCGGTCTTAGAAGATGAAATTAAAGGATGAAAGTTATTTCAAGAGCCAATGGATATGAAACAGCAGATGTCTCCCACAAACCGTGTGTCCCGTGCATGCAGCAGTTGAAAAGCCTGTGAGCACACAGAGGTGTGGAACAGGGACACATAATCACTGGAAGGGGGCCACTCAAGAGAGGGATGCATCCTGCAGATGGGTAAAGGAAGGGGTTGGATGGGGCACATGGCTGCTAAAGAGAGGGCCCTCAGAAAATGCACCACGGCAGCAGTGGTTCCAAAGCATCTGGACACAGGTGCATGGAGGAGGGAAGCTATCATTCCACAATCCCCACATGCTTAAGATGATAGAGGACTCAGGAAAAGCTATTTACCCCAGATAGGTGTTGTCATAGGTAACAACAGCATCCATCTGAGAGGTTTATTTAGCTAGCGGAGGCATTCCGTGCTAATTGTGTGAGAGCTGTGGGAGAAAGCTCATGAATCGTTTGCTGGATGGTGCTTGCTTGATTCGTGAGAGAATTAAGGGGAAAAAAATAAAGGTACAGTCTTCATCATGGTTAATACAATACCCGTGGAGGAATCAAAGAATAAAATCACAACCCATATGAGCATTCTCTGAAAGCATCTAATTATATCCTAGGAATGTCCATGACTCTGCGATTATATGCTTAAATTCCAGCTGTAGTTGATTAGCATAGCAAATGATTTATAGTACAACCAGCTATAAGGGACTTGCTTTGAACTGCTTGTTGGCATGTATAAATTGGTTTGGCCCTTCTGGCTGGTTCTTCATAGCAAGGGAGGCACGTGGAGTTGGTACTGTGGAATTGAGTGCCAAGGCCAAGGGAAGGCCAGAATAATTTTAGAGATAACACCATTCTTTTTCCTCTAGTGAAGCATTGAAATGCAAGTCTCTGGGAGGTCAAAACCCACAGATTTCTGTGGGATTATACATGAACTTCAAGTTTATGTAGAAATAACCTTGCTAAGTCCTTTCTTGGTCTTGGAAGACAACCATGGCTTCTATGATAAAATAGTGCATTGTGCTTTTGGAAAGCCATCTCATCTGTGCCTTCCTTCTCCTGTCTTCCCACACCAGGAGGGCTGAAGTAGGATTAATTCCACATTTTCTTAGTGAATACAAAATAGGGAGTGTAGGATTTTTTTTCTTGTTGTTTGTCTGTGGTGTTTCTGTCCAGGATGGCCGGGACGGAGACGAGAGATCTCTGAAATCAGGTCTTAGAGCATGAGGTTCATTGTGAAAGGGCAGGGGTGCAGGGGAGCTGCTAGGAGCTGCCAGACGCAGCTTGGAGCAGGTCAGAGAACAGAGAAGAAGAATACAGAGTACAGAATAGAACAGAATACAGAATCAGAATACAGAATCAGAATAGAATAGAACACCTTTTTTCCTGTTTACATCTCAATAAATCATCTTCTGTGCTGAATATTCTAACTTACATTAACCAATCTAGAACAAGCTACAACTCCTATAGCATTTACATACAGCCTATAAGAATCATTGCATTACCATATGGCGTTATATTTTAAACTCTAAAAACTGCTTTTTGGACCCTCTGCCAAGTTGGCAGGGTCTGCTCTGACCCTTGGACCTTTCTGCGAGCAGAGGGTATTGTTTCATCAAAGGGGATTACCTTCAGTCGGCTATACCATTGTTTTTCAGTAATTCAGTAACTGGGGTTTGGTATCTCAAAGCTTGTTTTCATTTCAGTCTTGCCTAGAGTTTCCATACTCTCAGCATCTTTTGCTAGGTACTCATATTTATATGGCTTTCCTATTTCATTGACCCCAACAAGGGAGGAAAAAGGGAGAAAAAAAAAAGAGAGAACCTCTGCTTGGTTTTGGCCAGATCTAAGCGTAATCCCCAGTTAAAGGTTTGAATCTCTGTGAATCCAAATGATAGACTGGGATTTAAGGCAAAATACAACCACTTGAAATGTAGAATTTTTATCTACTGAAGGGTAAGCCTGTTGAATTCAGCTGAGGCTGAGGAAAATGCGTGGAAGCTTTTATGTAGTTGTAGTCTTACTTTGTGAACCTTTTGGAACAATCTCTCTGCCACCTGTGAAAAACTACCCAGACTTCTGCACCAAAATATTCTCCCATTGATAACATCGGTAGATCCAATTTTAACAACTTCAAAGTAATTTTTTAAAGGACTAATTGAAGTGAGCCTCAAATCAGCAGCTGAGGTTGCATTGCCTGTACCTTTAATCTCAGGCTTGAAGCTGTCTAGACAGGTTATCCTACTTGGGTTGGACTGATCATATGCTTTGTGCCTTGTTCTCATGCTGGATCGGAGGAGTGGGTTTGCTTAGGGCCTTTGTCTCAAGCCTGTAGCGTGGTCTGCAGGGTGGTATAACCTTAGGTACACTGTAAATGTCAAAGCCCAACGATAATGCCATGAATTGTAAAGACAAACTACTGCTGTTTTAAGTCTTACACTCCCAGAAGCAATTATTTTTTCTTGGTGAGTTTATTTTTGTTGTTGTTGGGAGGTTCTTTTTGCTGTTGTTTTTGTTGAGGTGTTTTTTTGAATGCCAGGAGTTGGCAACACCAGATATATGAATTTCAAATAGGGATCCTGGTTCTTGCAGCATAAATCCCAGAAATACTGTTTTCATGGAAGAGTTCCCACTAAACAAAACCACAAGAAGATAGGAGGTAATCAGGCTGCTAGAATTAATCTCGGAAGGAGGTCTCTACGTTTCTGGTACAGGAACAACTTGATCTAATAAGTTGCAAACTAACCTTGATTTTGCACCTTTCCCTGAGAGCTCTCAGCCTGTGAAATAGGAAGGAAAAAGAAATACTGTGGAGTTGGAAACTGAAAATACCAGATATTACAGTTTTCATGGGGGGTAAAATAATTATAAACTGTGTTTTGTTCTAATAAGCAAAAAAGCAACTCTTAATGTAAGCTTGAACTTTTCCTTCTCATTAATTACCATGAATCTGTTTTGAAATTCCTGTGGAGAACAAGTGCTTCTCCTGACAGCTGGTTTGAAATTAATAAAAAGGAAAGTGTTTTCAGCTGGCAATGACTTAACATGCTCATGATATATGAAAACAAGATTAAATTGCTCCTTTCTCTCTGCTACTAATAAAAGACATATTGAAAATTAAATGCTGTAACTTAGGAAATGAAAAGTGCCAGCCAAAACTGTGGACATAGTGGTGAGAGCTGCTTATCACTTGGTACTTGCTGGAATGGGCATATTTGGAAAAGCTTAGGCAGTGCCAAAAATTATTCTTCAGTTGTAGGCTTTCAGTGTATACTGCATTGAGGAATATACGATCCTGTTTCTGCTAGATAAAAGAGTCTTGATTTAATCACCTCCTTTTTTGGGATTTAAATGACTTTGAGGCTTTATTGGAAATCCTCTTGCCCCTGATACCCTTTACAATCTCATCCTTCTTCTGCTCTACTTCACCTTTCCTCATGAAAGAACGACAGAGGCTTTATTCCTCAGGATGTAAGGAATGGAGTATCTGGAGTGTCAGAAAACACACAGCAGGATCCAGCCTCTGCTGCAGACAGACTGGTCTCTGATAATCACATACCTGTGGACTTCGGCTGACTGTGAATTGTAGCCTGAAATAATTGCTCCTGTTCGATGTTAACTCTCTTGTAGAATATAAGATGTAACTTTATTGCAAATACAACATGAGTATCTTATGACTATCGAGGGAAACAGGTGAAAGCAAAACACTGGGTTTTTACTTCAACAAACTCTTTATTCTTGTCTTGTAGAATGCAGAACCTTTCCAAGTCGCTGTCCGAGAAGACAATTGTATCGTCGTCTCCCTGGAAGCATCAGATGTGGTGAGCTCATCCTCTGTATATGTTGTGAAGATAGCTGGAGAATCCAAGAACTACTTTTTCCAGTTCGACGAATTCAATAGCACTTTACCCGCCCCTGTGGTTTTTAATGCCAAATACCATGGCCTATATTACATAGTAACTCTGTTGGTAGTGAACTCAAATATGGTTTCCAAGTCAGCGAGATCAATCACTGTGTTAACCAGTAAGTAACACCTTATTCTTCTTTTCTTCTGTATCTTGTCTTTGTGTGTGGCTTTTTTCCCCAGAAGTTCTTCTTGTGAAGAAGGTTGGGTGGTTGTTGGGTTTTTTCAGTGGGTCCTGCTTGTGTGTAGGATGCATCCCTGCGTGAGAACGGTCAGGAACGAGCGTGACAACGTGTGAGTGAAAAAGAAAGGAAAGGCTGTAGGTTTCCCCTGGCTGCCCCTTCCTGAACACTGAGGTGTAACATACTGAAATGGTGTGATGAATGAACCCCCCTTTTCAGATGTTCATCCTAAGCCCTTTGAACCAGGAGTTCCAAAAACCTAGTAAAGGGCAAGACAGGTGTTGACTGACATTTCAGTGTAAGCACTCCTGTTATATGGTGAGTTTTATCCTGTTTTAACATTGTTCTTTGTTTGCTAATATGTTGAAGCAATACTAAACTTGGAAAGCAGACACCAGTCACCAAAATGTGTTTGTGCCAGTACAGCTGAAGGTGTTTGTGATGGAGAACACGTTTGTAGTAGCTTGTCTCTTACTATTTCCAGGTGCACTGATCATGGGGGAGATGTGTGATTTTGTTTGCTCTGTCACCATACAAAGTACCACAGATTTCCAGCTGTGCTTCTGGCTCTGAGGTGGATCCAGGCAACCCGAAAACAATTTGTAGAATATAAAATGATTTCTTCATCTGGAAGATGACAAAAATCTGTTTGGATGGAGCAGGACTAATTTCCAGATTATATTTTTTTTTTTTCCCCCTAAATGGCACCTTGGAATGTATGGGTAGTTTCAGTTGTCTTACATCTGAGGAGTGGTTATGATTTTTTGTACCTGTATTACTGTGTCAATGAGGAAACACCATCCACTGTAATAGCATTCAAAGCATGTTAAAGTAGGCTCATCTGTTACTGAGTGAGGTGCCTAAAATTTAGGAGGAACAAGATTTTGCATCATGTATATCATCTCTATCATCATTTTGCATCATCTATATCATCTTCAGCCTTCCCTTCTGTGCTCAAGTTGTTCCCTGATGAGGAAAACCATGAAGGGCCCCATGGGAAAAGTATCCTATTGTTGGGTAATGCAAGTACTGAACAATTTCAGGGTTCACAGGCAGCCTGATTTTCCTTTCCTTTGACTGGTTTCACCTTGTAAGCAAAGCAGTAATTTTAATCCAATTTTCTATTTTATGTTTGTTTTCTGCAAAGAGAATAATTGGAGCATGCGTTGTCATATACAACTGAAAAAAAAATGCCTCACTATGCATTTTTAGCAGGTTTTGGATGCTGCATTTGCAGTTGTGCAGCAGGGCTCATTGCTCTTTGATCTCCAGAGCCCACGAGGGTCTCTGGGAGCAGGGAAGGTGTGATCCAAGCTGGCAGATGGTGCACACGCTCCTGTGCAGGGAATCTCTGAAGGAAGAGGGAAGCCAGAGTCACTCAGCCCACCCCAGGCTTCCCGTTTGTGGCTCGGGGGGGTTTCCACAGGGTGTTCCTGGAAAAGCGTGAGGCTAACGGCTCCAAGGGCATGTCCTGTATCACTCTCCCTCCTCCAAGGCTCGATGGTTTCACCACCTGCCTTGTGGGGGTGTGCTGGCAGCATCTTGGAGTTTCCTGCTGCGACCTCTTCTGCTCCCCCAGACCTTGGAAGGAGCAGGGATTGTGGCTTTCAGCCAGCGCTGCCAGTGGGAAACGTGTAACGAAGAACAGTGGATTTCTCTGGTTTTATCTCGCCAGAGAGACAACCACGTTCATGGAAAAGAAAGGGCAGTCCTGCAGGCAGCATTGAAGGATGTACTGAACTCTAAAAGTAGGCTGTAAATTGTGAGGTTTGGAAGGGAAAGGCTCTAATCTCGTCCGTGATGTTTTCTGTCAGGCAGACTGATGCGTGCTGGCTCTCTTGTAGCAGCCTCTGCTCCTAAGTTCATCTTTTGGAGCACAAGGGTACAGAACCGAAAGGAAATTCGGAATGAAAAGACAGCATGGCAGCGTGGGCTTTTTAAGGTGTGTCAGTACCTTCAGGTTTTGAGAAGAGATCTTAGAAGCTCCTGTAGTGACCACTGGTTTCTCCTACAAAAATGCATGAAGTTGTACTGGGTTTGTTGTTTGGTGTTTTTTCTCCTCTTATTGGTATTGTCCACTGCCTGTTTTACATAATTTTATGACTATCAATTAACTTGATTTTGCCAGACAATAATTAGGATAGATTTGTATCTATCTTTTTGCCATATGCTGTCTGACTGTTTAATATTCTTGGTTTATTTAATCATGCAAAGACATGTAACTATCTAAATTATTCCATCTATATGTTACACATGAAAGAATGGCACATTGCAGTTAGCCTCCAGTACCAAATTAATTCCTGTTCTAACTTCATTGGTGTCAGGAGAGCTTTACCACTGGCAGATTGACCCCATTCATTAGGCTGCCACAAAATAAACCAAGCAGGATAGCCGGTGATGCCAGTGTGGTTATTCCCAAGACAGTACAGACAAGAGTTTTCTGGGATCTCCTGGACTTTGCAGAGGAGACTGTGCAGGGAGATGCAGCCTTTCAACGTGGCCATGTGCCACGATCTGAGTTTCACACAGAGCTGTGTGTAACCAAACAGTGCTTGTCAAAACGAGACCAAGGTCCCTCAAAGGCATTGCCTACTTAGAAATTCAGTGAGAGTCCTGAAAGACCTCTGCTTTCCGATGGTATATCCTGATGACATTTCCTTTCTCCTGTTCATGTCTCCCATCAATATGCTGCATCTAAGGGAATTGGCAAGGAATGGCTGTGTCTCTTCACAGGCTGAAACTTTTTAAGCAAGAGAAAAACCCATTTAAGGGAAGACTCTTGTTTTACCCTGTAAAGGTTTCTGGGCAGGAAAGCATTGAAAAGCTAACAGAATATATATTTTATACATTATATATAGGCATATATATTATGTATTAATATATATGCATATGCGTAGCTCTTCGTATAAATATATGGGTATAAATATGTACATATAAAAATATAAAATCATGTCACAATAATGTACATATAACATAGGATCATAGTATGATTTAGATTGGAAAAGACCTCTTAAGATCACCAAGTTCAACCATTAACCCAACACTGTCAGGTGTCCCCAGGTGCCACCTCCACACATTCTTTGAACACTTCCAGGGTTGGCGGCTCAACCACTTCCCTGGGCAGCCTATTCCAGTGCCTGACCACCCTTTCAGTGAAGAAGTTTTTCCTCATATCCAATGTAAACCTCCAGATTTGTCAGGCACAATTTGCCCTTCGTGAAGCCATGCTGGCTGTCTTGGATCACCTCCTTGTCTTGCATGTGAGCGTGTCATCCACGCACATGTTCGTGTATGCATGTTACCATTTGGGGTTCCATTGTTAATTTGGTCCTTTTCTCCAAGACTGCACAGTTCTGCTTGTCTCTGATTGGAATAACTTCATTGGAATAATTTCTCATGTTAATCAAAACACCACAAACTATAGAATTGCCTGGTTTAGGCTCTGTGGTCCAGATTGTTGTAATGAAAAGGATGAGCTATTTGAAAACTCTTAGATAGCAAACCTGTAACGTGGAATTTGAGCACAAAATTAGCATTTTTTGCTCCTGATTCTGTAGCAAAGTTGTGTTCAGCAAATTGGGCTCTCACTGAAGGAGAAAACCTGAAACCCTGACCACTTTTTTAAAGATCCCTGCGATGGTTTTGACAAGAATAGTTGTGAGAATCTCACCCTCCTGGCCGGATTCCTGTGAGTGCAATTGTGCCTGTCAAAGTGACCTTCCTTCCAGTCTTCAGTCTGGGCGTTGTTAGAAGTAGTTCTGGTATCTAACACAACTATTTCAGGCCTGCTTTCCTCTGCTCTTGGAGCTTTGGCTTTTCAATGGGGAGGAAGTAACTCCAGAATTTATATAATTAATTTAGTGTTCTGAAATATTTGTAAAAAAGTTTCACCTTTTTACTAATTGATTTTAAGGTAGTTTATGAGATAAAGAGCACATCTCTAAAATCAGTGACTGATACTCTCACTCATTCATCCTCCATTTTTCCTGCTTGAAGCCTTATTTTATTCTTCCCAGGGTGAGTCATACCCATACAGCATCATCTTCTTTTTTTTTGTTCAAATTCACTGTCAACTTTATATTGTGAAGGAAAAAAAAAAAAGTTTGTACATTTGAAGGAATGCGGAAAGCAGTACATTGCAAAGCTATTGTGTGCTGCAGGACAAAAAAGTGTCTCTGCTGGGAGTTGGAGAAATCCGGATCTGAGGATCTCTGATGGTAATTAGGAGCAGCTCTGCCTGGCTTTTATTTTAGCTGGTGATCAGGAGTTTTGAGTGGTAAATGTCTCATTGTTTCAAGAGCCGATGATTCCTTCCATACATGACTGTGAAATGTATTCCCTTCTGGGAGAGTTCTGCCTCTGAGTCCCCTACAAAAAGTGTTCTCCTCGAGAGACCAGCAGGCTGCTGCCTGGGACTCTGATCTCCAGCTCTCAGAGAGTAATTGGCATTAGACCGAGTTAATGCTCCGTTGTCATTGTGCCAGATGCTGCAGGAAGTGATTCAGCAGGTCCAGTCCTTTCCTCTGGCTTGTTAATGGATCAGAGTTCTTTAACTCAGAGCTTCAGAGGGTTTTTTTCCCCTAGTGAAATGTGAAACTTCGGCCCTTCATGTTTTTCTTTCTCAAAGGATGATGTGAAACACCTTTAAAAAAGCTGGTTGTCTGTGGCAGCCCTAACTTTGAAATGTAGCTCAGAATAGCATCTAGGTCCATTAGTGCTCAGCTTTTCCCAGCAAATAAACCATGTTATCCTCTTTTTAGGGTGAAAAAACCTCTCCATCAGAATCAAAGAAACAGAAAGAACTGCAACCATATGATTTCCTGCTGTAATTTCCATTGTAAGGAGGATCTAAACAATTGGCCTAAATCTGTTCAGGAACAATAGCTATGCCTTTGTTCTTGTGACAATATTATTTTTTAGGCTGTGTCATCTTTGTATTTATCATCCTATGGGGCCATGTAGAAATTGCACTATGTATCATCATTTCTCAGGAACTATTTTCACTTACATTCCCCCTTGGTAAGCACTAGCACAAGATCTCTATTACCTATCATAAACTTGAACATTATGTTCCCAAAGTATTAAACAACAGCTTCTTTAATCTCAAAGATGGTTTCTTTTTAACAAGAAATAAAACATCCTAAAGTTTAGAGCGTAATGGAAGCTTTACCCTGGCTGTGCCTTACTCCCAGTAATCCTAAAGATACATAAACAGTGTCATCCTGGGGAGAAAATTACATAATTCACAACTTCTTCCTGTGAATAAAGGGAAGTACCCACGGGAGTGAGGTCACTCCATTAATGGGGCATCTTTTTTATAAAAGTCACAATATGGAGGTAAATAATGATTAATCTGGGTTCCAGTGTGAGGAGCAAAGGAGTTAAACTCAGTCCCACATGTAATGCTACATCTAAGCTACAGCAGTAATCAGTCATTAATTCAGTTTGTGGAGTGACCCAGCCTACAAATATTACAAACAAATTGATTTGGATTGAAATATGGTACTTATTTTCACAGCACTTTCTTTTTTTTCCCATGAATTGCAAATATTAATGCGTCTGGCACAAAGTGAATACATTAATGGAGGATTTAGCATTGAGAATTTTCCAGGACATTTGAGGAACATGTTAGGCACATTCATTATGCTATCTTGATGCTTGTGTAATGCGAGTTATACACGAAATGCAAAAAGCTGGAAAGTCCAGGATAAACAGAGAAGTTAAGTTTCCTGTTAACAGATAAAATGGGAAAGCAGTTGCTACAGAAGCAGTAGATTCTGAGACACTGAGAAAAACAGCAGATTTAGGACTTGATCCTTCAATCTTGTCTCTGTGTGTGTAATATAATCTGCAAGTCTGAAAATAAAGAGATTGTAAGTGAAGAGGTGCCTTAAACTGTTAGAGGGACATTGAAATGCTCTAAGTCTCTTCTGCAATATGACTTCAATGTAGTACAGAGCTTTTATAAAGCTCTAAATATTGTATTTCTGTGATTCCACTTTATTTAGGCTATTTCTTGACAGCCACTGAAATCTGTGACAAGCTGCATCCTAAACACTGAAAATAGTAAAATTAAAAAGACCAGACTGTTTATGCTCTGAATTATAAATATAGATAGTAAAGAGTGGCATTTTACATATTCTTTAATTTTAATAACCCTAGGAGCAGTTAGTAAGTGAAAGACAGAACATGATGGTTATCTGCTGAGTGTTCTTTTAATTTCACAGTGTGCAAATAGCTTTTGATGTGAAGATTTGGTGCCGAAGGAAGTAAGATAATGGAAGAATCTTTAAATTGCATTATATCACTCATGCAGCTCTGCTAACATCAGCCATGAGCAAGGAGAGGATAGTGAGCGGAAGATAGCGACACGAAAGAGAGTCTGTGGTGATTACCGCTTAATTCAATTGTTGGTTAATTAAATCAAAGCATCAGGAGGAAAAATCATTTGGATTAAAAATGAATATAACTTCCATCCTTTATTTGATTTGTTGTAGGAAGGAATAAATGGGGTAATTGAATCACTGGCATAAGAAAGTTTCAGTAATTCTTTCAGAAATGAGGAGACCTGAGATGTGAATGAGATAGCAGGAGAAAGCCCAGGGCACACCTGCTAACATGAGGGATGACTGCACAAGCATTGTGCTATTTAGAGATTGTTATTGACATTTAAACTACTCTTGTGTGCTGTGTGAGCTGTGATATGAACCTTCTGGTCATGTGGGGAGTCACCTCCACTATTTATTTCGGAATAAGCGATGGGAGGAGCATTGGCAGAAAGAAGAGGGTAGGCTTTGTTTCCTGTGATCTGCTTTACTCCTGTTTGTTTCTAGGCTGTCACGAAATGTCAGCAGAATTTTCACAGATCCCATCACTGAAGTGCCTGTTGGTATCTGTGAGATGGGGAGTTTCTGTTTGTAAGTGGTTAATGTACAAATATACCAATATGTAGCTGATGAAGATAATGGGGTGCCTTTGCCTTAAGAAATAGTTTCATAATGCCACACCATTGCATTTCCATGCTCTGGCAAAGTTAGAAATGATGACACATTGGTCTTGGTGAGAGATTCTGTTTGCATCTATAGTTTTGTTCCCAGTTGCTTTTTCTTGTCTGTTTCCCATCACATCTGGAAAATTAAAGCTGTAGTAAAAATACTGTGCTGGTCATTGGGATTTAGTTTTCTCTTCCACTACAGTTTTGCTTTTCCACCTTTGATTAACCTACCCTACCTCCTGCGGGATAATTCCACTTTTGATACTGATACTGATCTTCCCTTTCATCTACTCTTTTCTCTTGCCCATTGTGACTGTATGCTCCTTGGGGAAAAATATTTTATTAGTTTTTCTCCAGGGCCTACAGCAGCAGAATTTTGAGCTCAAATGGGTCCTCTAAGGCTGTGCTAATCAACAGCCTGAATTTTGCACTCTGATCCCTGTAGTGTGCAAGAACTAAATCAACATGCTAATCTTTATAAGGATGTAGGCATAATTGCATTAACTATCTCTATTAAAATATGTTAGCATGACAAATTCCAGCTAACAGGATAACCTTGCTTTGAGTATCTGCTTGGACCTCTTAACCACAGGATAGTTGGGTTGCTGTCAATTTTTTCTTGCTGAGGAGAGCATTGAAAAAAAAGGTGTTATTTTATTTTAGTTTTTGTTGGGTTTTTTTTATGAATAGAGAAGGCTGAATAAAAATGTGACTCTCTTATTGTCAGCAACAATCCCGACTCCCAGCTGCAGTGAACTGGCATGGCTTTCCTGAGCTGATGGAGTCTGGATTTCAGATCACAGGACACAGGATATTTTTCTTAGTTTTTGCGGCCTACCTGACTCTGAGTTCAGAGCATTAGATCAGCAGCTCCTGACTTACCTCCTTCCTATGCACAAGCTTTCCCTGTGCCCTCCAAAAAACCACTTTACTTCTCTGTACCTCGGTTCTTCATCTGTAAAATAATGGTGATGGTACTGTTCATTTTGTAGAAATTTGATGGGGATAAATGTGTTAAAGGTGGTGGCCCTCTCGCATGGCAGGAATGGGGGCTGTGTAACTACCCAGGAAATAAAGAAATGTATAGATGCCAAAACAGAAAATCTTCATTCATGTGGCTTCCTTTGGCCATTACACTGATAATCTTCTCAGCTCATCTGAAGAGCTCTACATTGATGCTGAAGTCACAGCAGTTTCAAGTGTTACGTTGTTTTTGTCTGGGCACTTTTACGTGATTGGTAAGTATTAAAGATGAAAATCTTTCTGAGGTGATGACTGTGAGTGCTTAAATAATAACATATTTTGAATGTCAAGTATGGAATTTTTTCTCCTAAAGTGTAAGTGTTAAGAAGATAAATTCTTTGGGGGGAGGGGAATACCGAAATATTGGCTTTGTCAATGTCCCAGGTAGCTTTGCCCCACACCTCAGTGAAGCCCTAGATATCACCTGGTAGATTTAAGAGTGCCTGTGCCATACTTACAAAACCATTTATTTTCATTGGTATTGTATATGTGTAAAGAGCTCGGTTTGCCTAATAATCTGCTCCTTTCTTCCTTTTTTCCCCCCTTTTGTTTGTACATCCTTTAGAACCACTTCCTGTGAGCAATGTTTCTATCTATGATTACAAACCATCTCCAGAAACAGGAGTGTTGTTTGAAATTCAGTACCCAGAGAAGTACAATGTTTTTACCAGGGTAAATATAAGCTATTGGGAAGGAAAAGACTACCGAACAATGCTGTATAAAGGTAGGAGGAAACTGTTCCACCAAAATTCAATACTAACTCTGCTGGAAACATTTTAAACAGTGGTCTTAGGCGGGGTTTTGACATGTATTTGTATTTCTGGTAATGTCTTTATGTAATAGCTTTTATATCGTGAAGTGTAAGGGATGGGTCTTTGAATGGAGCTGGTGGTTCACTTGGGATTTTTAAATTGCTAGAAGCCTAGTTCTAGTGATGTTCTCTTTCTTTTGGATTTTAGAGGAAGACTTGGTGGTCTGGATTTTTGTAATCAGGCTGAAATCAACCTGGGAAGGCATCCCCAGTTGCTGGTGCTTCTGTGTCAGTCCAAAGCAAAACAAAAGGTCCCAGGCTCTTCCCTCTGACCAAGGTTTCCCCTTTGGTCTGTAGCTGGTAGGAAAGCTCTGGGATGTCCCAGAGGAGGGAAACCCATTCAATAAACCTGATTGTTGGCACGGGACCAAACCTGGAGCCAAATTCTCTATCAGCATACAGTGACACAGTGCATTCAGTGTTGTCCCTGAGCTAATAAACCCTACTGCATAATAGAAATTTCAGTGTTCTTAAAATAATCTAATCAAGGGCAATCAATCCAACAGTCTAGACAGTCAGCCTAAACAAACAACCAACCTAACCATCTAAATGATCTAAAAAGAGCAAATCCTTTCTTTTTTATCTGTTGGTAACTGAACCTTTTCATATATTTGTTTACAACTTTTGCCCTGCAGTGTAGCTTAAGCACAGTATCTGTCTCAGAGATATAAATGGGGCTGTCCTGTGGGAAGCACCCTAAAAGGTGAGGAAGGCACCCACATACTCTGTGGGCCCTGAAACCCCAATGGTTTAACATTCCATAGTGACAGTAAGATGCTTTGGGGCAATCCAGTAGGTGCTAAATTGAATTTTAGGCACTGAATTAAGGATCCCAGAACAGAAGACTGGTCACTGTAAACTCTCTTTAAAGTCAGCAGAGGGAGATACACACCTCCAGAGAGGAGGTCGGAAAATCTGGGAGTCTCTTTGCTACAATACAAAGCGGGGCTAGAAATCACATTTTCGACGCTGTAAAGTGCCAAAAGTTAGGAAGGGTAAAGTCTGCATCATAGCAGAAAATATAGGTGACCTCTTTCCAGAGAACAAAAGGGATACCAGCAGTAACTTTTATCTTCTGCAGCTAATAGATGGTTCCAGGGGCCGTAACGCTGAAGCTGCCGATAAATAAAAGAGTCAGCCTAAATTAGGAGATTCACTAATCAGCTTGCACACTCCTTCCCACAGCCAGATAGCCCTAAGCAAGTTCTCTTCAGCCCACACGTGTCGTGCTGGTGGTGGATGTGAGCGGAGCCCTGGGCGCTGCGGCTCGTGCTCGACTGCAGGCGGATGTTCCTTTGAACATCTGCCCCCAACGCTCTGCCTCAGTCAGCAAAAGACCAAAGAGGCTTTTGCGTGCAGCAGTTAAAGGTCTGCAGGAACTGGCAGATGCTCTTTGAGATATTCAGTGTCATGTGGAGCAGGTTGCCAGATTCTGTTCCCTTGCCAGTGAAAAGCAAAAGCAGCTCGTGTTTCTTGTGCTGGGCCTTTTTTTTTTTTTTTTTCCCCCCTTTTTTTTTTCCAGTAGCAAAGTGGCTTTGACAGCCAGGAAAGGTGTTGGCAAACTGAATTACTACAATTTCATGTCTCAGAGCAGGCTGAAAAAATGTTTAAACATCTAAAACATTGCCCATTCACCATGTGCAGTCACATTATCAGAAAGTGAACATTTGATGCATTATCCTCTTTTTTTTCCCTTTCTTCTTTTCTCTTCAAACCATCTGCAGATTTCTTTAAAGGTAAAACAGTTTTCAATCACTGGCTGCCAGGCATATGCTACAGTAACATCACATTTCAGCTGGTATCAGAAGCAACCTTCAACAAGAGCACGCTCGTGGAATACAGCGGGGTCCAGCATGAGCCCAAACAGCACAGAACAGGTGAAGAAAACCCTTACACATCATTTCTTCCAAGTCTGTATTGCTGCTTTTCTGCTGCCCTGGGGAGGGGATTGATCCCACAGAGAGGAGGGTCTGTGTGGGGGCAGTCCTGGGAGCATGGGAGGAGGATGTTGTGGCTGTTCCACAGGCTTGTGTGTACAAACCGTGCAGAGGGAAATTTGTGTGGGTGTTTCTGTCATAAAAGCTTGCTTCTTAGAAAAGAACTTCTGCTTCACATGAGATATCCTGGGCCTTGTGCTAGGAATTAATTTTTAAGCCACAGGAATAGCTGCACTGAGCAGACTATTGATCTATCTCTATTGGTCTGTCTCCTTGTGCAGTGAATCATAGCTAAACTGCTCGAGAAGGCTTTCCTCATGGTGCACTTTTCCAGCACCGAGAAGAATGTCATAGTTGCCCGACTTGGCGGCCAGTTTGTGCCCTGAAGCATGAACTTTTAATTTCCAAGATAGCAATGTTGCAAAGGCTGAAAATTGCATTTGTTCAGGGTCCAGAACTAATTTAATTTGGTCCTGGGACGGTGCCCAAAACTTTTTCGTTAATCTGCTGGACCGCAGACATTTATCAGGGTCCAAAGTGAAATGAACCAGTGATAAAATCAAAAGGCCAAATCTTCAGATGAATACACTGATGTTGGTCCATTGCCTTGGACAGAACAAAGCCAACTGATGCCAGCTGAGTTCTGTCCTGAAGATCCTAAATATAGTTATTGAGATACTGAACCATAACCAACAGGATTGCCTTTTTGGTTTTTTCCTGCTGCCCTCCCATCCCTCGTTTTTCACATGAACTGCAATGAGAATGTAGAGTCATGTTTTCTGTTAGTGGCTGTGGCTGGGATGGGAGTTGAACAAATTAGTGTGCTGTTAAGTGCCAGCTTAAAATTATTTGCAGAGGCTACTCACAGTTAGTGTGTAAGGAGAGGCAGGCAAGCAATTACACTGAGACAGACAAAATGCTGTGTGTTCACCTCCTGGCATCAGCTGAAGTAACTTCTTTGCGTGCCAGAATCTTGTCTCGTGGAGACCCAAATCTTAAGATCAAGCTTTCACAAATATTAAAATTTAAACTGATGTTTAATGCTTGTGAAAAGGTGGCTGCTAAAAGCATATGAAAAGCCCTACAGCAACGTGAAGGTTGTTTTTTTTAACATGAGCTATGCCGTATATGGGTTTTGCATATTTTTGAATTCATTTCTACAGAGGTGGGGTTTTTTCCATGATCAGGATCTTCCTGGAAGACACGATAAAATAAATGTAGATTCACTGTTAAAAATTCACACTAGAGTAGCCTTGCTGTTATAATAGCACTCAAGTTTGATTTACTGTGACTTCACGTCTACTTTACATCCTGGCATTCTTGAATTGTGATGATTCTGTAAATTTATACTCATCTTGATCCCACTAGAATCACTTCTGGTATATGTGTAAGAATATGTAAGAGAAGGGAGAACCTTAGTAAGAACAAGTTATTTCAGGCAATCCCTAGGAGAATGTTATTTGTCTTGGGAATTAATACATTTAAAGGTGTACAGAACGCACCTATTAAAAGACTAACCCTTGCTTCTCTTTTAGTTCCTTACCCACCTCGAAACATTTCTGTTCAGATTGTACCAATCAACAGAAACAACTGGGAAGAGCACAGTGGGAATTTTGCGGAAGAATCCTTCATGGGACCACAAGAAATCATAAGGAAGGACAAAGTTAGCCGTCCTTCTGCCAGCCCAGCTGAAATCCCAGCAGCAAACACATCTGCAGCCTGGCTGGATGACCGCTCCAACGGCACCGAGCACGAGACCACCTCGCCGCCGTCCTGGTGGTCTAACGAAGCCGAGTCCTCCGAGGGGGAAGAGGAGTTTGTCAACGCAGTTTCCAGTGATTATGAAGCCAGTGAGGCCAACACGTCTGGCAGACCCACAGCAGAGCCCCCTCCCTTCCTTCCTGTGCAGATGGTGCTGACCTGGTTACCCCCAAAGCCCCCTACTGCGTTCGATGGCTTCCACATCAATATCGAAAGGGAAGGTAAAGCAGAGTCTTCTCATCCCTCTTTTCTGTAACTCCGTTGGTGGATTGTCTCCTCTACAAATTATTAATTAGCTAGTATGGTGCTTCAGAGGTCTTTGTTAGAGCCCCTGTATTTCTTGAGGAGTTTCTGGCATTGAATAGCATCTCCTTCTGGCTGGGCAACACAAAAGTGAGGGAGGAGGAGTAAATTGCAGTTTGCCGTTCTCTTTTGTTAAACAAGATTTATACTGTTGTACACATTGCCACACTGTTCAAATGCAGTCCTTTAGGACCCCTTTTAATCCCACAGCTGAAACAAAATTAGCATTTCTGATGTAAATAATTTTCTTGGTGGCTAGAACCTTTCCAATTTCAATTAATCCGCTCTCTTTCCCCCCCCCGCCCCGATTTAGAGAACTCAACAGAATTTTTGACAGTGAGTGAGGACACTCACAAATTCATTGCTGAACTGAAAGAACCCGGAAAATATAAGTTGTCTGTAACAACATTTAGCTCCTCTGGCTCTTGTGAAGTTCGGGGAAGTCAATCAGCAAAAACACTCAGCTTTTATATCAGTAAGTATCTCATCAAACCCATCTTTTCCTCCCTGAGCAACACAGCTGTAATGTGCAGTTTGACCACTGTGGCATCTCTGGCATCTGCTGATGGATCACAAGGGCCTGGTCTTGTGGAATTCCCTGTGCCAGAGAAGGAAATGCGGTGCACATGTGTTATACATTGCAACCTGCCTGGATGGGCCTTCATTGTGCCATCGTGGCAGTCTTAGTAAGAACTGAGAGCAGGTGATGTGATGGAGTCATTGCCAGCGTTCAGAAGTGGCTCACTGAAACGAGCCACCCTTTTGCATCTCTCATAGTGAGGATTTAGTTCCAAGAATTAATTTGGTGGTTATGGAGAGTCTTGGAAATATTTAACTTCCCTACTCCTGGAGTATGGACTGGGTTAGGGATGAAGGGCAGCTCAGGCTGAGAGTGTGGGAATTGCACAATTAAACACTGAACTCTGAAATGGCATGGTCTCTGAGCAAATTACAGTAGATGAAGTTCAGCCTGCTAAATTCAGAGGAGAAAAAGTAATTTGCTATTTCCCTGTAGAATCCCAGAGTTTCTTAACTGGAGATTTAGTAAAAGACAAAGTAATAATACACTCCTGTGTAAGCTAATACCTGACTGACAATTAGATCAGCAAGTGAGACAGGTGTTGGTGAATTCAGATCATTATCCTTCTAATGGCTCTGGTCACCTTTGTAGCTTTTTCTGCAAAAGTAAATGGAGATACCCTACAGAAGGGCCATAGAATGAGAAAGGGGAATGCTCACAGCACTGCCCAATTTTGCATGGGGGAAGATAATCCTTTCCCAAACCCTGAATGCTGCAACAAGACACAGTAGCTAAAGCTGGCAGAAAAATTCATGTTAAAAGGAAATGTACTCGAGTACTTCAATATATTATAAATAAAAATTGTGCCTTTAATATAGCTCGTTGCATTTACAAATTCTGAGTATTTTAACTTAAATTAATCATAATGCTGGACTGGATGTAGCAATTCCACTATTGCTCCCGTTTTTAACAACTTTATAGTTGAAAGAAACAATTGGAAAACATAGAGAAAACAGCACATGAGAGAGAGAGTCTCTGCTCTTGTAATTTCACTGTCTTCTGTTTTTCTTTAGGAATAGTTAGCTTCATTATATGAAAAGCATTAAAGTAGATGAAGATATATGTAACATTACTATTACTACTAAATGTTATTCCATATAGCAGGGTGTGACTTATTTTCATTTTCAAGCAGTATTTAATGCAGTGTCCTCCATGAAGTGTGCTAACTGTGGACCTGAGAGAAATGAGGACATGTTAATCCAAAGTGTAGGGGTATGGATGGCTGAATTAAGGATGAACCTTAATCTCATTGTGGATAAAGTATTAAACTGTTACAGGAAGGTAACAGTATTTTAATTTTACGTGTAACACGTAAGAGCCTTTGGTTTTTTGGGTTTTGTCAGTTAGTTTTGCAGGCTTTTAGAACAAAATGAGGGTTCTTGGCAGTTGTCTTATACATTCTGTCAAACACAAGGTCCTTAGTATTTTAGATATTTTTTATATGTACTTCTGGTAGAATGCCAGATTGGAGATATGCACAAATACTCTTAGGTTGAAATTGCTTTTCCATTCCTCTTCATGAGTCTGATCAAGTAGGCTTTGTGTGGGGACTACAACTCTGGGTCATGACATGAGGCATCTCTGCTCCCTTAATGGCAGTGCTGAAACAGTTTCTGAATAGTGAGAGCTACCTGTACACCCACTGTCTCCAGAGACTAATCTAATGATCAAATTCCTCTTTTCCACCTGCGTGGGTGTGGGTCTGCTGCTGTGAATAAATTTTGCCCACAGCATCAGCCTTACCTTTTCCTTGTAGCACTTGGTCGGTGAATCATCCTGTCAAATTACTGGGTTGTGTTACATATTTTTGTTACATCCAGATAGCAGTCAAATCTTATAGGCTGATCTTAAACCCCATTCTTGCTCTGGCATTTGCTTTATTTTATCAATAAATGTAAATTACCGCTAGAGTTGCATGGAGGAAGAATGTCAAGGAGAGAGCTGTCACAAATATCACTTAAAAGTGACAAGAAAAATGGGCTACTTTCATGAGATACGAAATTTTGACCAGGTCTGGCTGAAGTTATTTTCCAAGTCGTCCTTTTATCTATATTTAAAGCTGTGTTCTCTACCAAGTGCTCCAAAAAGTCTGATGGAGAGTGAGATTCTTCACTGTGGTGACCTCTGTGAACTTGATTTTCATGCTTCAAGGCTGTGGTACGCTTGGAGGGTGTTTTAGCACGTGGAGAGGGGAAAAATTCTGTGTGCTTACCCTTTAATATTGGTCAATGATCTGCACATTATTGGCTGTCACTGCTTTTAAGCATTCCCTTGGAGCAAATCTGATACTGCTGGGTGGTTTCTGGTAAGCAACAGAGAACACTGCAATCTGAATTTTCAGAGTCACGTTTCTCTTGCCATCGGCTCTGCCGCAGGTGAAACAGCAGCAACCTCAGGCTCTTTCCCAGGGCTGCCATCTCTGCTGCCTGAGGGCTGTGGAGGTGGACAGCTGCCAGCCCAGCTTCCCTCCCCAGCAATAAATAATTCCCTGAAAGAGGGGTGTTTTACCATCAGTGGATAGAGTGGCTTGCTCACCTGTGCTTTTGGGACATGTCCCAGGCCCCACAGGGGAGTGGATCGAGGAGCTCACTGAGAAGCCCCAGCACGTGACCGTGACGGTGCTGAGCTCCACCACTGCCCTGACCTCCTGGACGGCGTCACACGAGAGCAGTGGCAACAGCACCATCGTGTCCGTGCTCTCCCTCACCTGCCAGAAGCAAAAGGAGAGTCAGAGGCTTGAAAAACACTACTGCACTGAGGTAAGGGGCAGAAGACGGAGCATTTTCCAGTCCAGGAAAAAAATCATCCTGCTGTTTAGAATCCTTGTGCCCCAGGGCTCTGTCAGGCTGCAAAGGACAGTGGTAGCAGCTCCCTTCTGCAGTCCAAAGGGACATGGCTGGTGCAGAGTGGAGGGGAGAGCACTGCAGTGGGGAATGAAAATGTGCAGAACACCACAGGATTGTTAAAATGGGATTTCTGCTGGACTTGCTGTGGCCAGTCCTTCACTCAGGCGTATGCTGCAATATATTTGTATTAGTGAAGTGCTCACATGCATCATTATTGTCAAAGCAGCATAAATTATTTCTTAGCGATCCCACATTTGAATACAGAACCCGACTGTAAATTTTCTGGAAGTTTTGAGATGATCAGAAGTCAGCTTTTCTTTTCATCCATATTAAAAGGTGTCAGCACTGGGAAATAAACAGCAGTTCAGACCACCTGTGATTTATGTGGACAACAGTTCTTTAGGGCTGCTGGATGGGATGCATTTATAATGATCAAGAGTTCTGAACCCCGAAACTTGACAGTTTTCTGTTGCTTCAAACCCTTAGTGAGCACAACCCCACATGAGACTCTGTGCCTGTGATAGATCAGTAGCACGTGGCTTCAATTAGAAAGATGTTTTAGCCCCCCTCTCAGGAACCTCACCAAGATGCTGATACAGCCTTTTTCTGAGCAGGGCCATGACTTCTGTCTGGCTCCCTAAATGTGTGTGATGGAAGAGTCTGCAAAGGACTGCAGAGCTGCCCTGCTGCACCCTCAGCCCACCCATGGGAATGGAAGGGGTCTGCTGGCACTCCCTGTAAATCTTCCTCTCCTTCAACTTTGTGATCAGCCCTGCAAGTTAATTAATACAGAGAATTCGTGACCCTTAAAATGCCTTTTAAAATTAATCTCTGTAAAAATTTTGAGTTCTATTTCAGGAATGGCTGTGAACTTAAACGTTTGGAAGTCCATGACAATTTGAGAATCGCTTTTCGGAACCAGCTTGTTATCGTACTGTTATTTGTATTTCTTAAAAGTGCAGTCATTTAAATGGGAAGGAAAGTACAGTAGGTGATTATAAACACGATCACAAGTATATGCATTTATGATTTAGTAAATACTACAGGACTCATCTACAAACTCAAAAACTAGTACCTAAAGTTAATCTGTGACTAAACAAGATATCTGTAAAAGTAAATGTGTATTTACTGCAAGTAGGTAGAAGGGTGTAAATACAGTTATTTGTTTCTTTCCGTCATTACATATATTTGTATCAAATTTTATCAACTTACCATACCTGGAATTGTTAATAGCTGTTGGTTTGACTTGTCCTCGATGAGCTGAAAAGAGCAAAATTCAGTGCAGAGTTCTGTAAATTTCCAACATGATTTAAAAGTGGTTTACCTTTCCAGAGCAGCTGGTAAAGACAAATTCTGTTCCTCACTAAATCTGTGCTGGCACTGATACATTCGCGTGCGTTGCAGTAAACCACCAGTGCAGAGGTGGCTGTGATAGAGACTTTGGAAAGGTTGTGAAGAAAATATTAGTAGGAAATACCAGTCTGCAGCTCTAGAAAGGATGTGTGAAGGCTTTCCCTCAAAGCTGCTCTGTGCATTTGCTGTTAGTGGAGTCTTCAGGCGATGAGCCTCTGTGAATGCTGAAGGCATGGGTGCAGAGAGATGTCTCAGTTTTCTGCCAGTGTCCTTGAGAAAGCATCTCTCTGCACCCATGCTTTCAGCATTCACAAACCTCTCCGTGTTGTAGCAGACCAGGAACCACTTGGTCAGGAATTCTGCCCCCAGCTCTGACTGAAACCTGGTGTGGCACAGCAAAAACGTTAACGGTGATGTTTTCAAACTGAAAAGAAGAATCCCAGTGCCCCTTAGCCACAGTTTGTAGTGCTGCAGAGGGGAGGTGACAGGGAATATTTCCTCTCTAATTGTACTGTGGAGTCACTCAGTACCTGCACTCAGAAGACAGCTTCCCCAAAATGCTGCCTTCAGCTCCCAGAGCTGCATCAGGTGACGGATGGAAAGCCTCAGGCTCTAATTGAAAACACGTGGTCTAAATACTTCAGCCTGAATGATACCACCTGGAAATGAATAATGTAGCCTGAATATTTTAATAAACTTTGACAGTAGGAGAGAGTGGGTCTGCAGTGAGATAGCTGACCTTATGCAGCCAGGCAAGTGCAATTCTCTGAGTCAGATCATTTGTGAAGTCAGTCCTGACCACTTGCACAGTTTTGCCATGTGGGGCTTAATGAATGGAGTTCTTAATGTCAACGTGTTTGGATTCATGCCTTTTGTAACTGGAGTCATACAAGTACAGTCTCAATATTCTTTTATTAGCCAAGTGAATGCTTCATATCTGATGAGTTCCTCTCCTCCTAGGTGAATTCAAGCAGCAGCCTCATTGAAAATCTTGTTCCTGGTGCCCAGTACCAAGTTGTGGTTTACTTACGGAAGGGACCATTGGTTGGACCTCCTTCTGATCCTGTCACATTTTCCATTGGTAACCCCTGAGCCTACTGATTGAAATGTCTTTGTTTAGTTTTGTTTGTTTGTTTGTTTGTTTCTTTTTAAATACATGTAGTACGTTCATTAAGTCCTGTAGACCATGCCTTGATTTTCTTGAGTTTAAGAGTGGATCTTGGTGTTCTCTGCTTTGGGATTTCAAAATGAGAAGAACCCTTTGAGACTGACAGTAACATTTTCAAGGATGTGGTGTTATGTCCAACAGGCAGAGCCACTGCCCCCCATGCCTGTAATTTAGGATTCCACCAGGCTCCTATAAGGGGTCATTTAGGACAAGAGTTCAGTACCTTTTAGTTTCAGTGTAATTTCTTTTGTTAAGATTACCACTTAAACAAAATGTATTAAGTGGAGAGAGGGCAAAGAGAAAGAGTTACATTTGCAGAGAAATGCTCAACCTGTGTCACCCAGCTTCTCCTTTTGACAAAAGGTCTGCTTAGTGGGAGGGCAGGTGGCTGAAAGTTACAGATCTTCAGTATTTTTAATGCTGCTTCCTCTCTGTGATTTAGGGAAGAAAGTGAAACAGAAAAAAATGTTAACCTGTTAAGAATTTAATCCTTAAATAAAAGCCAATATGTGGCCTAGTGATTATGGTGAGAGCCTTTTCTTTTTAGGCAATCTTCTTATATATTTTTATAAATTTGGTCTGAAAAAAATTTGCATAGGATGCTATATTTCAGTAAAGGAAAAATTAGTAAGTAAATATTTATATATACTTTAATGTTAAAATTCCTATAATTGGGCAGTTTTTACTAATGCTTTTGATTTTCTTTCTCACTGTAATTCAAAAATCTGAAAAGTTCTACTTTTATTTGCAAAAGTAAAATCATGCATATCCAAAGTAAGTAAGTTGCTTCATTTTCTCCACTTTTGTATGGCCTTACAACCATAAAAGTTTCTTACAAAACTCAAAATGGCAATCAGTTTCTAAACAGAACGTCTCATAGCTTTCTTATTATAAAGGGACTGTTTTTATGCAGTAAAACAACAGTTGTATGGGTTTCATAACAAGTTATTGAATTTGATACTAAAATAATAGAACTGAAAAACAGATTGTTCTGGGAACTTACCAGTGGTGGCTAACGATGAAGGAAACTCAAATAAAATAAAATGTACTTTAAAAAGTATTCAGTTCTCCCCATGTTTATCCTAAGGCTCATTTTCACAGGGTGAGCATAAGCAGTGTAGAGAAAGCAAAGCAGAGACGTAGTAAGTGATTTATAAAGGTAAAGGCAATCATGTGCTAACATGGGCTGAAGTAATCTGGGTGCTGGTCTAGGTTCTGACCCGGTGTGCAATAGCTGGGGCTCTGCAACCCTGCCAAATGTCAGCACTAAGTCCTTATTTAAGTGGCCTCAGTGAAGTCATGAAGAATAATTGCTTTCCAGACCATACAGGTTGCAGAAGTTGACCCTTAACGTGACATTCTTCAAATCACTTGACTCCTCTTTCTCAGTGTCACTGTCGGTGAGGCAAGAATAGCAATACATGACAGAACCTTTAGGTTCCCCAGGGAAAGAGGGCTAGAGATGAAAACTTTCCTTTCTTACAGTGCTCTGGCTTTTGATGCTTTTGTTTTTGAGCATCTTGAAATGTTTCCTAAGCATCCTGATTTTCAAAGTAGAATGGAACCCTCCATTTATGAAAAAGCAAGCCCTGTACTTTATCTCAAGCTAAGCAGCCAACACCAAGTGGTCCGTGGCCACTTCTGAAAAAGTGGTTTTAAACTGGAGAACAAATGCTTAAAAAATGGTATTCAACCGCTTGTGACCAGGAAGTTCTTGGGAATTAAAGCTGTGAAAAAAAAGCAGAAACAGGTAGGACTTGATTAAGGAAAGATTCCATTTTAAAATAAAGTGCAGCTGATAACACATGCACATTACTAACCATAATTTCTGGTTTATAGTGCCCACTGGAATAAAGGATCTGACACTTTACCCTTTGGGACCTACTGCTGTGGTTCTGAGCTGGAACAGACCTTTCCTTGGGGTGTTCAGGAAATATGTTGTAGAAATGTTTTACTTCAACCCATCAACGATGACATCAGAGTGGACAACCTACTATGAAATAGCAGCAACCGTCTCCTTGACTGCCTCTGTGGTAAAGTGACCATTACTGACTTGCTTTCCCATGCCTGTGTGGTCCTGGCACCTCGTGGCACTTCTTTTCCCAGCCTTTTCCCCATGAATATGTACATATGCCTTTAAGCCTGGCACTTTTTACCCCAGCAAAGCAGAGAAAATGGCCAGGGTGCTAGAGGCGTTTTCTGTTCTAAAGTAAGGCAATGCCAGCTGAACCATGCTGGATTTCAAGCAGAGCAGTGAGGCAGGAGATGAGCCTCTTTTTTTTGTTGTTGTTCAGCAAGTCCAGAGGCAGCTTCAGTTTGTGGGTCAGTTTGTCAGTCAAGGCTTTAAAAGTTCCATCATCTCCTCAGGGGGTGCAGTCCAAAGCCTTATCTGCATAATTAATATTGATGGTATGGATTTGGGGCTTGCAGGCTGGTCTCTCAGTGTGCCATCTGGAAGCCTTAGCTGTGGAGAGGTTTTTGTGGAAACAGCCTTCATGTTTCTGAAGCTGCGAGATCTTAGGCCAGGGTTTTAACTAGGTGAACACTGGTCTCTGTAAGAACACACTCACACATATACTCACAGGCATCTTTGCAGCTATAAAGTGAAATTTTACTCCTCTCTTCCATTATTTCCTGGAGAAGGTGAACAGATTTTATTCAGACTTCGCTGTAGTGTGAGACAGAAAGCAATTCCAGCTGAAATTAGTTGTTCAGAAAGTTATGAGTATGCAAAAAAGATAGCAATAACTTCTGCTGCTGGTGAGAGCCACAGTGATTTACTGTAATTGATTTGCATAATACCATTTGTGGAGTCATTTTGGCTACAACGGCTTTCCTGTAATTGGGTATGTGACTATAAATTTAGCACATCAATCTCCAGGGAAATTAAAAACAAAAATAACTTACCAAACTAGTAATTAATATCTTGTAATCATGACTCAGCACAAATAGATTAATAGCTGAGTGATCTAAGTCATCCAAGAAATAAAGCTGTCATCCAGAGTTAATGTGGTTCATTAGAAAAGGAGATGGTGGTGTCCCTTACTGTTGCAAATCCTGCTCAGGGAAGCCGAGTTGGAATTCCTTTGTCTGGATTTCAGTCTGAAATGCAACAGTGCTGTATCACAGCTAAAGTGAGCGTATCTTCAAGGACCATGTTAAAGGGTAAGCCTGAATTAGGAAAATAATGTTTCCCTGTTCTTCTGTCGTGGCATTTAATGTACAGGTAGGTACTGGTGAACTTTTGGTTGGGTTCTCTAGTGGTGCTCCAGAATCCCACTGTGATCCCTGTGATCTGCTGACATCTCTGAGTGGTGTGTTCTGAAGCAACAATGAGAAGAATCAAAAATCAATGTCTCCAACAGCATGAAATAATCAAGTATTATTTGCTGGAGGGCTAACATTTGGCAAGAACCTTTGGAACTGTATTTGTCTTTTCACTCTGTTTAGATGCTTCGTTCATTTTGTGCTCTGCAACTTATGTGAGAATTGTTGGTATTTTCAGAAAGCGATGTTGGTATTTTCAGTATTACACCAGGGGCATGTCAGAAGAAGTCCAAGCATCTTCAAGGTTTTGGTGTCAATGTGGATACAACTTCTTCCAAAAATCATGAAAAGAACAGATCACACCCCCTGTATTTCCATTGCCTTGCAGTATCTGGAAAAAAAAGACCACTGCAAACAACAGAGATCTGTAAAAATAGCAATTTCTACATTGTTGGAGTTGTTCATTATTTTCAATTTGCTTTTGTTTTGAATTTTAAAAATATCATGAGGCTTTTCATTTAAACATAAATATCTTAAATTTTCAGTGGAAAAATTTGAATTTTAACTTCAATATTACACGCAGTATTATAATGTAAAACATATTGCTTTTTATACTTCATTTATATCTCATTTATATTTACATATATAATTTATGTCTCATAAGTCATTTATGTTTCATTCATATTCCATTTATAATAAATGATAATAGAAAGTGAAATACACTTTGAAAATCGGAAAAAAAATACATCTTTTAAAGTGACAATATCTGAGACAAAAATGTTGCTTCTAATTTATCCTCAAACCCCATTTAATCAAACTAGAAACACCTACATTTTCCAGTTAAATATTTTGCTTTCATCACACTGGAATTGTGATGGAAGATTGCTCTGTGTGAATGGCTCTTACCACCCTGGAAATCCCTTAGAGATTCCCGTGGCAGGGAGAACCTGAGACCAGGTGGATGTGGATGAGCAGCAGAGCCATCACAACTGTGTTTGCTGCCCCTGCACAGATTTTTTGGTAAATTGAAAGGCCAAATTTCAGAGATTTCCACTGAAGTAAGGAATGGGAGCTCAGAAAAGTGAGCGTGGGCGCTAGATTGATAAATACTGTTGTATTTCAGAAGTTCTGCCTCATGCTGGTGAGTTCTCTCCTGAGCTGCTCTTTGTGTTTTGTCCCTTTACAGAGAATAGCCAACCTGCTGCCTGCTTGGTATTACAATTTCAGGGTCACCATGGTGACCTGGGGGGACCCAGAGCTGAGCTGCTGCGACAGCTCCACCATCAGCTTCATAACAGGTAACCAGCCAGCTGAAAGCACCGTGGGAGTGCTCCCAGGGGCAGAATTCACTGAGAAGGTCTGAGCTGGGTGTGTGTTTCACCGACAGATAGTTGCAAGTTAAGATATTTATCAGCTAAGTGGGTTATTTTTTTTGCTTTGCTTTGGTTTTGGTGCTTGTTTTTTTTATTATTTTGTTTTCCAGTCTCTGAGGACTGCTTTAAATAAACATGTATGTAAACTTTTCCTGTGCCAAGCACAGTGCTTGGTTGCTCTGTTCCACTCCTCCATCAGCTGAATGCGTGGCTCCAGTGAGGGCCAGTGGTCCTGCTCAGCTTTTACCACACCCTATGTTTGACACATGGAGAAGTTAATAGGTAAATAAGTAAACCTGAATTCTTAGGTGTCTTAATATTATGAAACACCTTTTCATTTAGCTGCAGCGTTTCCAAATGTTTTTTCCTCCTCTGTCCTCCTCCCAGTAGTCCACAGGTCAGAGCATGACTTGTGCAGCACCGAGACAGGTGAGCTGATACAACCACATGGATTTCCCTCTTCTACTTGGGGCCAGCCATGGATTTAAGACACTCTGGCATCTCTTGGCAGGTTCTTTGGGTTTGAATCTTCAATATGACCAACAGATCAGCCGCAGAGGGACCAGCATGAAAGAGGCCCTGTTAGCACTTTGCCGTGTGTTCCCAGCATCCAGGCTGGTTAGGCCAGAGTCAGAGTTCTCCATTAAATCATTTTTCTTTTAAGTGTTACTGTTTAGTTCACCTTGCTGAAGTTTAGGTGCTTGAAAGCAGTAAATAATTCGGTTTTACTGTGAGAGGCAATGAAGTATGCCTTGCTCTTGTTTTCCATCTGTAGGAATCAAATTACAAGGAAAATCAGGCTGTAATGTCCCAGGCACTCACTCCAAAGCAGACACTAGCTTAGTCCCAGGTTTTGTTTGGTGAGAGTCTGAGAATGTACCTGAAAAAGCTACTGAATAAGACCCACTTCTATGATGATTTATACAGTGCCTGTGCCTGAGAGAGCCACGACAGAAGAATCATCAGCAGGTTAAGTTCTAGCTCCACTGAAATCAACAGAAACCCTCCCATGCTGAGATACCTAATCCCAGGCTGCACTGCTGACAAATTCTGGCACTTTCCAGCATATCAGAAACTCATAACACCCACCATAGCCTCGTGAAGGGTCTGCAGGGTTATTAGTTGTCCTTTGGCATCAATCAGCTTTTCTGTAGCACTGTAAGGAAGCAATTTTCCAGCTGGTTGGTTGCTGTGTGAGGGAAGAAATGTCTTTTCCAGCTGATTTGGGTACCAGGTTCAGCATTTTAGAGTGGAAGTGTTCCGGTGGGATGCTCCCTTCAGTATTGTATCTCCAGAAGCCTGCAGCAGAAATGAGGGAGATTAAGGCTCTTCTGAAATATAATCTGTCATCAGTACCAATCTGGATGTCTGTATGATGACAGGAAAGACTGCTACTGCTCTTAAATGAAAAATGGATCAACTTCTTAACTAGCAGATGCAGACAAATCAGAAATGGATGAATCTCTACACATCATCCATTTGTGACAGGCAAAACCTCTTAGAGAAGGTCACCTGGTCTTTAGTGAAAATATCCCACTGGAATGTTGTATCAATGGTTAATTTCTCTTACTATCAAAGGTTTACACCCTGTAATTCTGATCTGAATTTTTCTGGTTTTAATATCCAGTCCAAAATTCTTGCTGCACTTTTTTGCTGATTGAAGAGACACAAAGGTTTTTTTTTTTTTTCCCCTCTCTAGACAGAATTTAGTTTGTTTTCTCTGTTAATAAATTGCTTCCATTGAACTCTTCAGGTGCACTCACTTTTGGGTGTTTTCTCATGTTAGTTTTTTTCCCCACTCTGCCTCTCTAATTTTTACTGTCTTTACTAAAGTACATAAAAACTGAAAGTGTAATACCAGCCTGCTGAGTACTCCTATAGAGGCACAATCAGCTCCCTATTCAAAGCTCTCCTGTGCATGCATCTAGGTGATTGCATTTCCTGCATCATCACACTGGAGCTCTGTGTTGATTTACTTCTGTTTCATGGCTCCTGACGGAATTTATCATTTGGGAGGCGTTGTCTACGCCCCATTTTCCAGCAGACCCAGCTTTGCACCTGGCACTTTGAAATGCACTTTGTTTGAGCAGGCCCAGCATCAGGGGCAGTATTTCAAAGCTCAGCCCTGTCCAAGCCCTGCACTCCTCTGCCAGTTGCCATGTTGCTTGTGTGGTTCATCAACGCTGCTTTTACTTTCAGAGTATTGATGAAAACGTTGAATAGCAATGAGCTATTAAAATCACGCTGTCATTTTAAGAGAAGAGTCCTAACAAAGAAAGCTGATTTGGTCAAATTGCAAGCACTTACCAATAGATGGTCACCACTGAATGTGAGCATTACATGCACTCCTGTCCCCTGATTGCCTTATTACTTGCAATCTCTTCAGCTTTGCCCAGGAACTGCAGTCAGGCTAGCTTGTGAGGAAGTGCCTTGCCAATTTGTCACGTCTGCAGGCTTGAAATGCTCGTCCCCAGTAGGTGCTGCCTTTTCACAGCTTTAAGTTACCAGGGGACTGAGAGTTCTTTCTCACCCTCTGCCTCTTTCCTCCCAGAGAGGGAGCAGATGGTTTTGTGGAGCACTTGCTCCCTTTCTGCATCGTTTTGAACAATGCCACCTCCCCTGCACAGGTTGCCAGGAATTAAAACAAACAAAAAAAAAACCACCAAAAAGCCCTAAATTCTAAAAATACTGGAGTGGGGGTTTTGTAGCCTTGACAGTACCCCATCTGTCAGTTCTGCATATAACCTTTACACCTGGAGCATGAACTCAAGTTTTAAAAACAGAGCAGAAGGATCATCTGGGAGTTTGAGAAAGCGGCTTGCAGAAAGCTCACAGCAGACAAACCATTTCTCCAGCACGGGCTCCCACTGCTTGTGGGGAGCCTGTAGCGAGGCTGGGGCTTGACTGAACTGCAGGACTTGGAATGATGAGATGCAGCTCTATCCCATGGCACCTGGGGAGATGTCCCCAGGGGCGTGGGGGAGATTTGGGGGATCCAAGAGACTTACCAGAAGCAGTATTTTTTCTCTCAGCTCCTGCAGCAGCAGTTGCACGCTGTTGTTTTGCTCGGGGAGAGGTCGTGGCGCTGCCAGTGTTGTTGTGGTGACTAATGAGTTTTTAATGCCACCTGCTGTAAACAGCTGGATTTAAAACAATCATCAGCAAGGGCTCTTTAGGCCACCAGCATTTGCTTTTTTACAACGAGGATGCTTTTATTTTTGGAGAAGCAAAAGGAGTGAGAAAGACAGACGCTTGGGTTGGTGAGTACCACCACGTGTGCTCCCTTTTGGTGCTTCCAGCTGTCGCTTCAGAGCAGGTCAGCAGCAGGCTGTGACTTCCCACAGCCTCTGTGTGCCACTCAGCTTCCCAGCACCTTGTGCTCGGGGAGTGGATCACACAAACCTTGGCCCCTGGTCTCATTTGACCTGTCACTGCCGTGAAAGCATACCATCAGTAACGAGGTACAGGGGGAAATCATTATTCATGTATGAGACTCATGTCAGTCATGGCCTCAGATTGCAAGGAATACGCAGTCCCTGCACAGGGATGGACTGGGAACGCTAAAAATTAAAAGAAACACTGCTTTCAAGATTTTGTACTAAATCAGGTTGCTTCTCCTCAGCAGCATAAAAGGACATTTTCAAGATTAATTTGGGAGAATAGTCTTACTAAACGTTTTTCAGTAGCTCTAAATAGTCTGTGCATTGCATTTGCTGCCTTCCTCGGTGATTACTCCAGTAAATCTGTTCGCTGACAAACGTCTCTGCCCAAGTTGAAGGAGCCTTCATGAAAGCAGCAGTGACATCTTGTGGCCCCTTCGAAGAGACCCGAGCTCCGAGGCCATCCTGCATGCCCTGGCACCCACAGCTGTGCTGGCACCCAGGGCTCTGCTCCTGGGGAGGGTCCCCTCGCCGGGCAGCTCATCTGACCTGCCTTGGCACGAACACACTGGGCACCACAGGGCTTGTGCAGAGGAAGATCAGCCAGTTCGTACCATTGTCCCTACTGTGCTCCTCAAGAACCTGCCAAGCCCAGAGATTCATACCTTTCCCCGTTGTAGCCAGGTTATCCCACTCATATCTCTTTGGGAGGGCATTGAGACCTTCACTGATCACTGACTTTCACTTTTGGGTCTCCACTCACTATTAATTTAACTCCTGTCTGGGGTCCTGCACCTTTGAATTAGGCAATCAAGGTGAGCTGGCCAGCTATGCTCCCTCTGCAGAGAATGGAGAGGCCCCTCCCAGAGGGAGTCCTCATCTTAAAAATACCAATTTTAGGAGGAGATGAGCTATTCTGGAGGTTGCCATCTTTCTGCAGGTCACAGCTGATGAGAGACCCAACTAGGGAAGGTGGATGGGTCACAGTCCCTGGGGGTATTTGAAAGACACTTGGATGTGGTGCTGAGGGACATGGTTTGGTGGTGGGCACGGCAGTGATTGATCTCAGCCTTAAAGGTCTTTTCCAGCATGAGTGACTCTATGTTACTTGGGCAGCACAGAGAGCCAAGGACTTGCTGGCAGCTCCAAAACAAAAAAAAACCCCTTCTAACAGGCTGAAGGGCTTGTGATGGGGCCCTTTCTTCTTCCCTTCCACACTGGGGACAAAGGTGGTCATAACTTCTCACGCAAAAGTTGTTCTTTGGAAAACTGCAGGTTTTGGACTTTTTCCTCCTAGAAAGATGCAAGCTCAGTGAAAAAATATTTTTTTCCTATGGAAAACCTATCAAAATTACTCAGTGTAATAATTTATTGTTTCTTTTCAGTTCAGTAACACAGTGAAGCAACATCTGAGGCTTTGAACTTGAATTTGAATTTCACTTACAAAAGATTGCAAAAAGAAGTGTATTTTTGTTCTGATTATCTCTCAGGTTAAATGATGGTTTTCGTATCTTTCAGCTAGTGCTCAAATGCAGTAGCTTTTACTGATACTTTCCTGCTAGCTTTGTGATATTCTTTTCATGACAGTATCCTTTGGCAGAAGTTTATCACTGGATTTGCTAATCAGCTGTCTGTAACACGCTTGCCTTTTTCCTTCAGCACCAGTGGCACCCAAAATTACCTCCGTAGAATATTACAACCACCTTTTGTACGTCACCTGGACCTATGGAGGAGATGGTCCTGACCTTTCTCATTCCAGGATGCTGCACTGGATGGTCATTGCAGAAGGAAAGAAGAAAATCAAGAAGAGCGTAAGTATCAGTGTGGAAGGTGGGTGGTGTTCATTTCTCTGGGATTTTTTTTTTCCTTTTTTTTTTTTTTTTTTTTGGCAGGTTTTTGGTTTTTCTGAGTTGAGAACTTTGTATTACAAAGTTTTAGCAAGTTTGGTAGAAGCCTGATCAGTTAAAAGTTATTTCACTGCATGCGCTTCCAAAGACTTGAGCTCTCAGAACAGCCAGTGGACAAATTGTTTCTGTAGTGATCCAATGCAAGTGTTGATACTTTAGATAATTTAAAAAGAGCTTAACAACTCAGCTTCAGACAGTAAAACATAAAGAGTATTCTTATATACAGAAATGGTATTTTGCATTTTTATTTGTTAATAAACAGAGTAAACTACTGGCTGAGGTTTTTTTAGTTTGTTCATGTACTATTGCTTCCCATTTTCTGACTTCATCCTCATATATTCTATGTTCTTCATTTTATGTTCAAGTACAAGTTCTACTAATTGATGGGATGAGGATTTCCCCCAGAATGGTGCACTTAGAAAACTTGCTAGAGGCTAAGGAGCGCTCTTGGTACATTGTCTTGAACATTTTGAAAAATTGGTTAGAAAAAGAAATCTGGGGGCTGCAATCATGGATTAAAGTCGTTAAAGTCAGGCCCTGGACAGAGTGCAAAGTGTTGGGAGTAGGGGTGGAGCACTGCAGGGCAGGGTGGTGTAGGGCCAGCAGTGGAGCTTCATACAGCCTGTGGCCTGAGACTGACTTTACACCACTGTTGTCTTTCAATCAGTGACAGGGAAAAAGTGTCCGCTCTTTTTCAAGGGAAGCTTTTCCCTTGCACTTAAGGCTTAGCAGAAGCTGAATTGGAAGTGTATTTTCAGCAGAAGTGCAAATTCATCAGCAATTTTCATTTGGATTGATGGGGAGCATCCTGGCTTTCATTGGATTCCTTGTGGCTTCAAGAGTGCACCTACCTGGAGCAGCACAAATCTAATTACTTGATTAGGAGAACTGATGACCTTTCTGAGCAGCAGGAACTTTCAGGATTTGGATCCTTACTTCAAACAAGGAAGAAAACTAGATTTTAATTTTTGTCCTACAAACAAAATATTCAATCAATTGAATGCTAAAAAAATTTCACAATGATATCCCTCTTTTCTCTTCATGTTTCCTGTAAGGTTATTATTCTTTCAGTAAAAATCTGATTTCTCTACCATCCAACTTCACTGAATATGAAGATTGTAGATTAAATAAATATAAAGTAAACTTTTAATATGAAAAATTAAATCCATTAAAAGCGAAATCAAATACGTAATTTTAGATTAAACAAAAGATTGAAAGTAGAGGGTATCTACAATATAGTATATCTACAAATAAGACTTTAAAGCTTTAGGGATGTCTTTATGTTTGTCCTTAAATTCCTGGTAAGACAAGGGAACCCAGAGGGTATTCTTTAGGAAAAGCCTACAAAAACCTATTTATAGCTAACTTTTATAGTTCTGTTCATATGGATAAATGTGGGTACACGCTTGCAGGCATCAGGGCATACCTGTTCTCCTAAGCTGTGTTAGTCACTTTCAGAAACTCTTTCCTTTTAAAGTCATACTATGTTGTAATCTCATAATATGGTTTATTGTGGTTGTTATTATGGTTGTTTTTCCTGTGGCATTATTGAAATAAATAGGTAACACTGTCAGACAATGCTGACTTTTTCTTCCTGCTCCTTGTGTATCTCCCAAGACCCCACAGAAGTTGGTCAGTTTATTTAGAGAAGTGATGAAAATTTTGTGCAAAACCCTGTTAGTCTTTATTCAGAACTGTCAGTTTCTCTTGCACCTGAAAGCTTCAGCTTCAGAGAATTAAGTGGCTATGAAAACCAGCATGAGATTCCTGAATGTGGCCTTTACAGATGGTCTCCAAGTGCTCTGAGAACAGTGTGGTCTGAGTTCTGCATCCTTCTCCGTGGCTCTGGAGAAATGGGGAGATTACTCTAAAATAAAAGGGAGAAGTTGTTCTCAGTCTTTTTGTGACTCAGCTCAGTTTTGGATCTGATTTCGAACTTGCAGATGATTGAAGTCAGACCCTGAGATCTGTTGTCAAGTCAACAGGTCTCCAAAAGGTGTTAGACTTGCCCAAATGGATTTAATTTTCGGGTTTGTAGGATATATATAAGGGCTTGCCTACACACGGCTTGTCTGCTCTTAACTTTGAGGTGTCTGACCTGTTTTAAATTCCTCTAAAATTCAAATGCACTCAAGTCCAAGGCTTGCTGAGCATTCTGCACAACTTGAAAAACCTAGATGCTCTCAGTGGTGTGAGGGAGATTTTCATTTTTCCTTAAATTTTCATTGGTCGCATAGAAAGTGCAGCCTAAAATTGTCTTCTTTCTGCATTGTGCTCTTCTGCTTTCATGGTTGGTATCCATGGGAACTGGTTGATGTCACAAGTCTGGAGCACGCAGCAGACATGCTGTGCTGATGCACAGCACTTTGTTTGTAGTATTTTGGGGGACCAGGTCAGTTTTACGAGGCGGTTGCGCGGTTCGCGTCGTGTTTCAGCCGCTGTCTCTCCGTTGTTCAGGTAACACGCAACGTGATGACTGCAGTGCTGAGCTTGCCTCCGGGGGACATTTACAACCTCTCAGTGACTGCTTGTACTGAAAGAGGCAGCAACACTTCCGTGCCCCAACTTGTGAAATTGGGTAAGAAATGCTTGTTTGTAAATTAACTCGCTCCACTCATTTGACTGTAAAGTAACTCTGTCAGCAGATGCAGCACCTTCCTTATTTCAGAGTTAGGTACCTGTGACCCCATTTCTTTTGCAAAGCTGTAATTTTCACCTCACCTTGCTGTGAAGATTGTCTCATTCCTGTGTGTGAAGCTACTTTCCTAAAATGGTTTTGCTCAAGAGGAGCAAGAGTGGCAAAATTTGATTGTAAGTGGAAGTAGGAGAATGGAAATCACTTAGTGCCTTGCTGAGAGAACAGCTCAACTTCATCGTTGCTTCCCTAAGGTCTTGAACACGTGCAGGTTTTCAGAATGGCAACGCAGGCTTCACAGATGACCTTTTCAATAAAAAGCAGAACCTTCCTTTCTTCCTTTCTGTTTCTGACAAGCCTATCTGTACGTCTTTCTGTCACTTTGTCTGCTTTCCTGTCTCCCCTCCTCTCTCCCTGGACATCTGCAAAGTCTTCCAACACCAAAAACTTACCCTTAAATATGAATTAATGATAGCACTCTTTATAAAAACAGTCAGATTCACAAATATGGAACCCAGCTTCATTTCAAAGGAAATATGTGTAATATACTCATAGAAACAAAAGAAAACTCGAGAGCTTGATCCTTAATGTAAGAGTTTCAAATATAACTTTCTACCTAATATCTTTCTTTCTTTACTTGGGAGGAAGACTGGACACTGCACCATTGTACCTTAAGAAATTTTAGTTCTCTTTTGAATGTGTGTGGAATTGTTGAGCCTTAGGTACCCAAAACTCTGAAATTTCCAAGTGTGCCAAACTGCTTTTACGGGCGTTAACTCCACTGAGAAGGTGGGTGAGGAAGAGCTCGTAATTTCAAACTGGATTATCCTCTCCACATGAATAATAATCCTTTTGTGAGTCACTGTGAGAGAAGTGAATTTAAAGGACTCTGTAATTTCTAATTGGATTAGAGGTCTTGAAACAACCATTGTCCGTTTATGTTTCTCAGAACTCTGACTCACATCTCTTACACAGTGCTGAGGCAAACAGTACAGATACAACAGTCTGAAGTTCCTGCAGGTGGTCTTACCAAGGGCAATGTCTGAAAGGTGTAGACAAATTCCATGAATTTTCTCTTCCCTGTGCACATCATATCCACTGTGTTCCCCGTGCCTCGTGTCTGTGCAGGTTTTTTGTGTATTCGTTACCGTGACTGGGTGGGTGAATGTGTGAGGGTGAGTATAACCCCCTGTTGTTACCATTGTCCAAATATTTTAGGGTGGCGTTTCAAAATACCAGCTAGCTTTATCTTCCAAACAGATCCACAAGCCTTGTTCATGTTCTACACCCTGCAGCATGGTTGTGTCTTCCTGTTCCTTCCTTATGGACAGGCACTCCTGTTGAACTGGGATGGGTATTTTGCCTTCCAGTGACAACAAAGGCAAGGTGGAATGAATTCTGTTTCGATAAATCCCTTCTAGACTTCTGGGTGTGGGGTTTTTTGTTGGGTTGAGTTTGATTTTTTTTTTTTTTTTTTTTTTTTTTTTTTTTTTTTTTGTCCTTTATGATGTTTGAACTTTGAATAGACAAAAGTGGGGATATTTTGCCAGAGGTTTTACTTCTGTCTGTTTCTGAGGGGAGCAATGGGACTTGTAATTAGCAGTAGTGGAAACTGACTCTAAGTGATAGACGACTCAGCACTTGGCAGTCACTTAAGCATTCCTGCCAAATGTTCTTCTCTCCATGATGTTTGCTTCATCCTGGCAACTTTCCACCTGCAGAAAAATCAAGCCATTTGCTGGAGGCAAAAGGAGGATTTGCTTGGGATGCTGCCCAAATGCAAAAGTTGTGTTTTAATTGAGGCTGGTTTTTTACCTGGAGTGAGAGCTGGAAAGTGTTTCTGAGCCCAAGAGCAGATATATGGGTGTAATTATGGGATAGGGATGCTTTCCTATGTAGCACTGGCACAATATGAACATTGCAAGCCCCGTGACACACGTGAGTGTGCCTCAGTCCCTGCCCAGCTCTTTCCATAATTCAATATGGCTTGGGCAGACTCCAACCCCGGAACACAGATCTGATTGTTTCAGGATCAGATACGTCTCCAAAACGTCCATAACTACTTGAGCAAGTCCCTTGTGCCAAGGTTCCTGTGACAGCATCTCACAGAATGAGAATAACAATTTATTTGTGAAAGGAAAAAAAATAAATCCAAAATGTTCTTGTGCATCACCCATTGTATGCAGTCTGTCAGAATCCTGAAATCGGGTCATTGTTTGAGAATTACGGCTTTAATTAAACATCCACAGAATAGGAGATCTGAAAACTGTGCAGAACAACTCAGAAATGTACAACCCAAACTTCACAGTCTCTGAAGGCAAAGCAGAAGAGCCTGAGGTGTGGAAAGCTAGGGAGTGCCAGTACCTGTCATGTGAAGTCATCAGGCTGAAAATCAGGTTTAAGCCTTGGTCTTTAAAAAATATTGAGGAGAAAATGTATCTCTCATCTTAACACTATGCCTAGGCTGTTTGCTCCTCTCCTGGGCCCCGAGGTTTCCCCTGCTGTTCTGTGCTTTCCATTCTCCAGGTTGGTTTGGGTGTGGTTCCATTGAGGGGTGACCTCCACAGGGCTCCACAGGCAGGGGGATGGCCCTGGAGGCAGCAGCCAGGCCACTGGACATGGGGCCAGCACTGGACATGGGGCCAGCACTGGACATGGGGCCAGGGGTGCTGAGTGCAGACCCCCACCCATGTTTCACAGGACTCTGATGCCATCACTCCCAGGAGACCCTCCATCTATCACTCCTGTCACAGGGTGGTCCCCTGCTCGACAGACTCTTCCATTTGTTTGCCCATTGTCAGTTCATCCAGCACAAAAGCAGTGAAAATCAAAGCAAGAAATTGAGGACCTCTGGAGATCTGGACCTCTGCATTCCTACAGCTCGTAGAAGTGAGCACAGCTCAGTGGCCCTTACATGTCAGCCAGAGGGGGAAAAAAAAAAAGACTGTAAGTTTTTTTTTAAACTGGTGATTGGCTAAACATTTCCTCTGCTGTAATTAAATGAACCTAGGCAGCCTTCGCTTGTGGGAAGCTTCTTCTTTATAGTCTCCTGGGCAGGTCTTGTGAGGAAAAGCTTCCTCAGGCCAAATGCATTGCTAACAGGTGGACAGTCATCTTCCCTGAAAGAGTTTCTGCTGACTTTGTTATATTAATAGAATCCACTGATCATCCTCAAACAAGGGCTCTGCCGAAAAGGGAAGTGAAGTAATTATCCGTCTGTCCAAATAGAGAACAGTTTAAATAGAGAAGAAAAACCAACACACTTCATCATCTTCCCGTTTTACAGTGGTAGTTTGTCATCATGAGAGGATTTACATTGGTAGACTTTATCTGAAGGAAATGAAAGATAGAGGGGCATCAGGCATTGCTTTCAGTTTTTTCATTTTTCTCAGTTGTCTGGAAACTTAAAGATAAGCTTAATGAAAGGAGATTTTTCTCTTACACCAGAACCGGCCCCTCCAAAATCACTGTTTGCTGTCAACAAGACTCAGACCTCCGTGACTCTGCTGTGGGTGGAAGAAGGAGTAGCTGATTTCTTTGAGGTCTACTGCCAGCAGGCTGGATCTGGCCAGGAAACAAAAGTCCAGGTATGTGTCTCTTCTTTGGTGTCCGCTCTTCATCTCTGAACCTGAGACTGGGCCTTGCACTTTTCTGGTTTGGTGTCTGCTCCTTGGCACGTGCACGTAAAGCCCAATGGCATTTTATACCAGATGTGATCAGGTGGTTCAGAATTAAACTTTTAAAAGCTAGACTACTAAAGCTACACTTCAAATACTAAAATATTCCATTGTTTTGCAATATTAAGGTTGACTTCTGTGTTACTGATGAGGTTATATAACTGGTTGGAGAGAAATTACGTGCATCCAGCAGTGCCAGTGTTTGGCTACACAGTGGAAATGGCTCTGAGACGCTGTGCAAAACCTAACAGGGCACAAAGCTCAGGGAATGACAATGAGCAGGAAGGCAAAAATGGTCAGGTAGCTTCATAAGGAATGGGAAAAACAGACATATTTAGATGCCATGAGATCTCTTATGCAGTATTGTTTCTGGAATACTTTATTCCTGGTTTTGAGATCTGTTAGCTGTAGTTTAGTAGGAGCTTCCTTGCTATTCACAGAGTGCCTTTATGCAAATGTGGCTGCTCCTCATGCATCTTATCTCAGGGTATTTTCTTCAAGACCCACCTTCTGAGCCTCGCAAATGAACCTCCTTTTCTCTCTGTCCAGTCAGGTACCTGTGCTCAGAGGCCACTTGGATATAGGAGTATTTAAATTTGTAATGCTGTTCAGTGAAAACCAGAGAGCAGTAGTAGTTTTAATTCCTTGACGTTCAACGCTGTGCAACATGTGAGGTTTGCTTTGTGCTTTAGCTGATGGTATAATGAATCACTCTGATTACATGCCACAAAACATTATTCTCTCATGTGGACTGTGACACATAATGGGGAATCATTCAGAAAGAAGTGAAAAATTACCTACTTAAAGCCACTGATTACTACAAAAGACTTGCACACTCTTTAATCCTATGGAAGATCAGTCTGAATTATTTAATATTCTTTTTAAATTGAGACAGACAATGACTAAAGGGGAAAAAAAAATGTTTAAGTGCACTTTAATCTCTTGTATAGTTTGGATTCCTCATCTAGATCCCTGCTTTTTCACACTGAATAGCAAAGGTCATGAAGTCATTATCATCACTTACCAGAGATTCAACGTAGCGATGAGATGGGGCAAGGGAAGTACCACAGGATTTGCACCTTCAGTTCAGAGCTGATCTGTTTTAAGAACATCAGGAAAGAACTGCTTCATTTGGCAGATGCTTCAGTGGGAGTCTCAATTTGTTGACGTGAACATCTGGCACTGGATAATGCACAGAGCTCGTCAGCTCACTCCTCATCAGATTCATCACTCTGCTTTCTGTCTCCATGAAAAACTGGGAAGGGCTCCTTTCTGAGCTCTAAAAAGGGATGCTTTCCAAGCAGACTGGTGAAAATTCTTTGTGATTTTCCATGCTAATTACATGAACATTTTTGTCCCTTTCCTGCATCTTTAAATCAGTGACATGAAAAGCAACTGCTTTCCGATTTTGAACATCTTGGATTTGAGTTGACTAATTTAAATTTCCCAGAGGGGAAAATGGGAACATCCAACCAAGTCCAATTGCCAAAGTGTGTCTCCTCCTTTCAGCTCAGGCAGTAAAAGTCTCCTCCCTTACACTCACGTGCATGTGATTTCATCTGCATGATGTACCTGAGAATTGCTCTGCAGCAGGAGCCTAGAATTAGGCCATGACTGACAACAGGCTCTTGCAAATATCCAGCTTGGGACTTGTTATAGCATCTTGCATTCCCCATTTGGAGTGGGTTCATTCATAAAACTTCTCCTTCTTTCCCTTCTAAACCATTGGCTCAGTGTCTGTGTTTTTCAACTGTAACCCCTCCCTGGTTCTGCTGGACAGTCCAGAAAATCGAGAGCCTTAAGGATCTCTTTCTTTAGGTCAATGCACACGTTGTTCTTGTTGTGTTTGTTTTCTCTTGCTCTATCAGCATTTAAAACCCACAAAAGTGTTCACGAGGGTCACAGCAATTAACACATTGAATAAATATGTTATATAGAGTTTCTGCCAGTTAGAAGAACTGAGGTGTAGGGTGTTTGATCATAATTATTACCAAAAGGCTTTGCTCTAGCTTTGTTCTTCACCTTGGCCACTTGAAAGGGCTCACAGGCCTTCGTGTCCAGAGGAGCTGCCTCAGGCAGAGATGATATGCATTCAAATCAGCATTGTGGTTTCATTCATGGCAGAGATTGTGACTGCCTTGGCTGTTCTGTGAATAAAAATAGCTTTGTTTTCCTCCTACCTGTGTGGCTTAGTAACCAGAGCTCATGAGCTGTGCCCACCCCTATGGGAGTCCTGCAGGTCGCAGTGCCCCCCACCAAGCATGTGCCTGACCAACCCACTATGGGGCATCTGTCCCTCCCTCCCCAAAAGGCTCTGGGGTCCCTGGAGTGCTCTGGGATGTTCTTGCTGCTGTATTCTGTTCCTCTCCCTTTTCTGCCAGACTATCTGCCCTGGTAGGCCCTGGTTACCTTCCCTGTGTTTCAAAGTGCTGATTTCTTTCACCAGATCTGACTTCACCTGTTAAATGTATGGAACACTGGCTTGTGCTCTTGCATTTATGGGAGAGACAAACTCCTGTGTGTTTTTCCCCATGTCTGCAGGAACCTGTCACCGTCTCTTCACATGTCGTGACCATTTCCAGCCTAACCCCTGCCACTTCCTACAACTGCAGCGTGACCACCTTCAGCCACAACAGCCCCAGTATCCCCACTTTCATTGCAGTTTCCACCATGGGTAAGCAGCACTTCCCTGCTTTCTTCTTCCTCATCCAGCTGCATCTGTTTCCCCTTGCTTCCTAAAGCTGCACTTTGTAATGCTGGCCCCAGGGGTTGTTCGTATCGTGGAAAGGCTGCCAGATGTGGATGGGATGGGATGGGATGGGATGGGATGGGATGGGACGGGACAGGGGAGCAGCTTTGGAAGGTCCTTAGGAAAGGCCCCACTTTCCTAAGTGAAACCCTAAGGGGTTGACTTGGAAGAATGTAAAACAGGGCCTCAGTTCTGTGCTGGGTTTTAGAAATCAGGGACGTAGTTGGTGGTGTCAATACTAAACATCAGGGTACTGCTTGATGATATTTATGGAGAAAAATGTTGCCTCAGCCAAGCCCAAACAAGAGGAAAATCACGTTCATAAGCTGGTAAGGGTTCCTGCATTCAGCAAAGAAGTGAGAGAGAAGAAAGGCCTCTGCAGGATCTTCATCATCACAGCCAAAAGGCTCCTGATGGATGATCCCTGAGCATGTCATTTTCCAGAGTAATTAAGCAATTTCAACCCAGTATATTACAGAGCCCCAGCTTATTATTTTGCTTCTGGGTCAGAAAAAGTATTGATTATTGTTGAAGAACAACTTCAGAGCAGAAATGTGCTTTGGAGACGTAGATGATGATGAATATCTGTATTTTGTATTGCCTTCACCATTTGCTCTTGTGTTATAAATGTCAGCTAAAAAGGAAGAAAATAATAAATCAGAACATGCCAAAGTTAGGCAAAAATGCTAGAGTGAAGTCATTTCCCCAAAGAAATTTTCTAAGAGCAATAGCTACTCAAACTCTTGCTTTATCTATAGCTACTCAAACTCTCACTTTATCTCCTGTGGTAGATTTTTCTCTCTCTAACACTCCAGGCTCTTTGAGATAAGCTTAAAAAAAATAGCATTATCAAAACTCGGGGAAAAACAAAACAAAACAGAACTGTCAGTGCTCCTGAACTGAATAACCGAGAGTCATTTTCTGTATGCACAGTCACTGAGATGAACCCCAACGTGGTGGTAATCTCCGTGCTGGCCATCCTGAGTATCCTCCTGATTGGACTGCTGCTGGTGACTCTCGTTGTGCTCAGGAGAAAACACCTACAAATGGCCAGGTAAGTCCAGTTTTGTGCTAATTACAAACCAAAATAAAAAAATTCAGACACCAACAAACACATCCTGACCGTAGCTTCAGCTGGGAGTGCTTTTGTGTGTGGGTGCTACTTGAGAGGCTTCTGAACAGGATGTCTTCAAAAGAGTTGTTCTGCTGCTGTTGAGGGGTAGCACGTCTTCTCCTTCTGTCTGCTTTCACTCCTGACCTGACTTACAAGCCTCAACCTCTGTCTCATTTTGAGCTCTGCAACACTGAGTCCATAAGGAGTGCAGTCACTTATGACAAAAGGGTTGTGTCAGGAACATAAATGATAATTAGGATCTGAGGCAGCTGGGCATGAGCAGGACATCAAGATACTTTGCAAGTCTTTGATACGGTTTGGAACTGGAGATTTTTCCATCTCAACAGATAACATTTTCTAGAGAGTCTCTCTCTCACCATTAGCCAGTCTGCACCAATCATTTGTACCTGAATATTGAAATTCTATTTCCTTTTCTAGGCGATCTTACCTGCAACTGTTCACTTTAATGTGGGTTGCTATGGCCTGTGTGAGCTGTGGAAGTTTCCTCAAACCCTAGATATTTGGTTTACCTACTGGTTTTGAAGGTGTCACAGAGTCTTGGTCCTTTTATAATCTATGTAATATATTTTATATTAATTTACTGTACTATGTCAAGAAAGGAAATTATTTCATGTAAAAAAAAGACTTACGTAAAAAATCATGCACTTAACAACCTAACACATGCTGCATTTTGTGTGTTGTGTCTTGGCTATGTATTCCATGCAACAGATGACCACATCACACACATTTTTCAGGTTATCTTTCCAAGAAAACATTACGTGATTTGTTCCTTTTACATGTAACTGGCTCTGCGAAAATCCCAGCTAAATTAATTCTCTTTCCTGTGTAATTGCTGTGCAGCCAGCCCAAAGCTTTTTCTCTTCATCACTGCTTCTAGCCACAGAAGATAAACAGCCCAGAAGGAAATTTAAAAAATAAATCCAGTAAGAAGCTGCAAGCAATTGTTTGCTTAAATCAAAGAAATAGTCAAGTTTATAATTCATAGCTGAAAATAATGGACTTGTCACTACTAGAATGTTATTCAGGATTTTTTTTTTTCTTTTCCCTACGGTTCTTTTCGTAACTCAAAATTACCTATAATTATCCTGTAAAAAGGACACAATTAAACACCTTCTCCTTAGAGTTGGAACAGTGAATATTTAGTATAGAAAGGTAAATATTTAACGTGTGCTGAGGCCAGAAACCATTGCCAGTGCCAGGCTGTGGAAAGCACAAATCTGGACAGAAGATAAGGTCTATTTGAGAATTTCATTCTTTTGAAGCATTTTTAGGTAATTTGATCTCAGGTGGTGTTGAACGTTTATTGGTTTTGTACAATCATGTTGAGGGGTTTTAGTTATGTTTATTCCAGATTGTCTCAGACCTAGTCACAGATGTGAGTGTTCAGCACTTCCCTGCAACTCCAAGAGTTCTCTGTTAAATCGAGCTCTTTGCAAATGTTGTGAATCCAAAAATAGTAACTTCTTACCTAATGGTCTTCCTGGAACAGGGAGTGCGGGGCTGGAACCTTTGTGAATTTTGCATCTTTAGAGAGAGATGGAAAGCTCCCCTACAACTGGTGAGTGTTTGAAGCAAAGCTTATGTTTTTCCCCATCTCTGCTTTCTGGCAAATGTTATTTGTAATCTTAAAGTGCTTATTTTTTATGTCACTGCTGTCCCTCTTTAGGATAAAACTGCTGTGCTTGTTAATTTAGTATTTTATCCCTTGAATGTGTTTTATTTCTTGAGTGATGACTGAAGACATGCATTCTGTCACCTGCTGTTTTTAGCAGGCAGTGATGTACATACATGTCAGCCAAGTTGCCTAGATGTGTTTTGGGAGGATATTTTTTCTTCCTTTCTCTTACAGACATATTTCCTAAAATAACACAACTGTAGGAACTTGATCTAGAAACCCATTAGCACTTCCATATATTTACATCCAGGAGTAAGCTTATTTGTAGATGACTAATTACCAACTGTCTTCGTGCACTGCCGTTAATTAATATTTCCTTGTGTTACAAGCCAACTCAAGTATGTGCTGTAACTTAACCCTCAGTGCTCTTGAAAAAAATAACAAAAATCCCCTAAATGTATCTTGCCAGTCTAGAAAATCACCTGCAAGAGTTGCAGGCACTGATACTGGCTCGAAATCATCGCTGTCACCATCAGCTGAAGAGAAGTATTTGAACAAAGAAAGTCTGTAGGATTAGCTTTTATAGAAGTAAAAGGCTCTGAGAGCGACCTGACTGGCACCAGTGTGGTCATTTCCATTCCTATTTTGAGAATCAGATGAGTGGTAATGACAGACCCAAGGTTTACTGTTCTGTTGCTAGCAATCTCTGCAAAAACTTCTCCCCTTTCAAGGCAGGTCCAAATACAGATATTTAAAAGCATGACATCAGCCCCATTCCAGCAGGTCAGAAGAAGAAAATACGTGCCTTGGTTTCACACCTGTGGTCAGCTTTGCTGACAGCTGAGAAGTTGGAAAGAAAAGTTGGTGCACAGGGAACTGCTTCCATGATCTCACAGGACACAGCCTGCCAGCAAGGCTGGGATTAAATGGATTCACACTGCACCACAACAAGCCTTTTGCTAATAAGCCTGCAAACTGAACTAACAAGCCCAGCAAACCTTGTCAATATCTCACTGTGCTGCTAATTCACTGGATATTAAACAAGAGTCACTTGCTTGGTTTTGCTTTAATAGCAGCCAGCTGTATGCAGTACAAATGAAACCATCCCTCAGCTTCTCTTGCTTGGACTGTATTAGTGGCAAAAAAGGCAGAAGATCAAACACTCATGTTAATTAAACAGCCAAACTTGAATGAAATTATTAAACTAGCAACAGATGTTATTAAAACCATAAAAGGCTTTTTTTTTTTTTTTTTTCCCTGGGGGGGGAATTAATAGGTTTGGTTGTGAAAGTGAAGGTTTTTTTTGCTTGATTTAGTACATATGTGTGTGTGTGTGTATATGCATATATGTATACATACATAAATTGAGTTATAAAAATATGAACTGAGGAAAGCATTCCTGCTTAATATCTCCACAAATTTTTAATAAGTGAAGGTAGTGTGTCCTTATCTTATGGTCCTTACTTCTCTGAGAGTTGTTCTGTGTGCCTCTGTTGTCTAATGTCAAGACCAGATTCACAATCCATCAAGGCAGCCAGGTGGGAAATACAGCCCTGAAGACAGACAGGATTAAAAAACCCTTTTTGCTTGGGCTCATTCCAGGGATCTAGTAAGGGAGCTATGGGCATATCCACTAATTCCTAAGGGAAGCTCAGCTCAGCAGTGTTTTCAGGATTTGAGCAATCTCTCCATCTCTTTGTTTTAATTAAGTTGTTCAGTACACCTGAGCAGGATGTGAAAGGCTGCATAATTGCAGAAAAGCAGTATTGTATTTATTGGGCAGTTCCAAATTTTTCATATGTTGAATAAAATCAGTTGGTTTAGCTGTCAGAGCTCCTAGTCTGTGAATATAAATCAGTTTGCAGGTATGTTAGCCTGTGATTTGATAAAATGTGGAAAATTCTTGTGAGGGTTGACGATGAAAGAAGCCCAGGCTTGAATAATTCCTTCTGCCTCTGTAGGCAAGAGGAAGTAAAAGCCTCATGTGGAGTTTTTCAAAGGAAAGAGAAGTATTCCAGCAACATCATCACTTCTCTCTTCTGAGCCTAATGGAAACCTCTGTGGCACCAGAGATCTGTTTATGGAAAACCAAATTTCATCCTCAGTCGAGTCCCATAGAAACTCAAACAACATGTGAGCCTTAAGGCTCTGATTGTGCAGTTGTTGTGGTGTGTGATTAACCAGAAAGGGCTCTTCCTGCTTCTGGCTGACCCGTGTAATCCCTGCCAATGCCTGGGGAAGGTGCCCTGCAGAAACTGCACTGCCCATTTCCCCTGCAGCAGCAAAACTCACTAAAGCATAACTTGGAGTTTTCACTGCATGGGCAGAAGATTTCCTCGCTGGTTGGAAAATTGAGATTAGACGTGATTACCCTTGACACGACTTAAACTTATCAGGGAAAACATAGTATGTTCCAGCTTCATAAGAGCCAAGAGTACTGAACAAGTAAATTTAACTTTGTGGTTCCTCTTTAGAACAGCTGCAGAAGGATGGTATCACTTCTAAGGCAGCAGATTTTCTGACGGGGAAAAAGCCCACTGAGGGTGTATTTGGCTAAAAAAAAAAATCCTTCTACTGGAGCCAAGTTTGTTTAATTTGTGAGTTTTTCATATTTGCGAAGTACCTGAAGCCCATTTCACCAACAGGTAGAGCAGGCCTGAGTGGGTTTCCTGAATTAATGCACAGCAGGAGCTGGTAAACAACTTGCAAATACAGAAGTTTAGAATGATTTTGTACTCGTATTTCCTTTAGCCACAGTAAAATCTGCTGTGAGTAGTTATTCATACAAACCACAGTTAGAAGAACTGTTTGAGCAATGTTTAGATGAAAACCTAGGAGAGAAATTAAAGGACTCTGCAAAATGTTATAAGGATGCCTTGAGAGATCTGACTCAATAGAGAGTATTAAGAGATATTGGAAGCATCTGAATTTATCTCTGCTATAGATCTTCTGATATCCACAGGATCACTTGCAGGAACAAACGTGGGAGATTTATCGTAGCTGTGTGTGATAAAAACAAACCATGTCAGTACTGAATATCTCAGAACATCAGAAAATAGGCTTAATACACCTATGCAATGGCTGGAAATCTGCCAATGATATTTTCCTACCCATTTCACTCTCTGAAAATTTAGAATAACAGGCCTGAACCAATATGATAAGACATACTTACTTTGACCGTATAGAATTTTGTGTTGGATAGCTGAAAATCCTGCAGAGGGTGTCAGGTTGAGGAGTAAAAATTCTAGGGATGCTAATAATATTCTTAGGAAGTAAGTAAGAAGTAGGATTTATGGCTTTAGCTGATTTTTTAAAATAGAATTTGCTGATCTCCTGTTTCTGTTTGTCTTACTAACTCTCCTCACTTTTTCATCTTTATGTATGTTATTTATTAATGCTCACAGGCGTAGAAGTGTATTTGCTTTCCTAACTCTGCTACCCTCATGCCTTTGGACTGATTATCTTTTGGCATTTTATATTAATCCTTGGTAAGTGATTTACTTGTTTTTCCATATGCAATGTGTAAACCATGTGAATTTCTATGACATGAAAAAATGTGTGATACCTTTGTTTTCAAACGGGTCAAAGCTTTGGAAGATTTAATTTCCTTGTACTAGAACATGGACTGGCGAGGATGTGGGTATCAAAGTATTTGCTACCCTGCTTCATCTGGTTTGTCTGTTTATGCTCCAACCCATTTTGGTATTAAAAAGCTAATCTTACAGTGGTCATCGTATCCATCTCATTGCTGTCTTTGCAATTTTTGCTGCTTCATGATAAGTCCTGGCTTCTTCTGTCCTGGTTATTTACATGTTCATTGCCTGGCACTGACTTCTGCTGCTGCCTGATTGTGCCCCACCTGTTTGGTGTGTGATGTCAAAAACGTTCGTTTTTTAAAGGTGCTCTTGCGCTCTCCTGACATCAGTAAAAGTTCTGCTTTTGAAACAACCAGTTCACTGACAGTCAATACAATTAGGAGTCCCAAAGAGTAAAAACAGGGTCACTGTGAGCACATCTCATTGTATATGTGTGTATATTTAATGCTTTAGTCTGTAAATAATTTATAACGACTTAGTAAACAACTGATTGTTCTTTTGAAAATACCTGACAAAGCCACTGCTTAGAAGCAGAACTGTTTTACAAACCATTTAACAAATAATTATAACTATGATCCAAAAATGCTTAATTCCTATAAAGAAACTTAAGTTCCTGATGGTCTTGAGTCCAAGTTAGAGGGTTTTACAAAAAACATGGTACTGAGTTTAAGATTTTCTTTCCCAAAGATTTTCCCTTGTCTTACCGTGCAGCACCAAAGCCCTGGCAGGCACACATCAACATCTTCAGCACAGGGATTTTTGAGACTGATTTTCTTTGAGTTACAGTGGGTCTGTAGAAAAACCCATCCAAATTTTCAGTGGGCCTAGAAATGGGAGTGTTTCTGTAAGTAAAGAAAGGTCCATTTCTCCTCTCGGGAAGACAAAAGCGCGTTCCCCGCACACACCCCACTGAAGAGCACGTGGGAGTCTCCCCCACCTCTCCGAGGTTCACCTTATATTGAGCTGGAACTTGTCTGGTGTAAACTCAGCTAACTCTAGAGCTGCACAGGGGTGGAGGGTCAGGCAAGCAGGCAATCATTATTTTGGAGGTCACACTGATCTCTCTTAGCTCTCTTAATGGTCAAGAAGCCCCGGGTGGCCTCTGTCGATGGCACTGCTGCAAAAAGAGTTCTCATCTTCTTTTGCCCCGCTGCCTTTTTTCTTTTATTATGCATTCACTCACCTTTCCAGATGCCTATCTTTTCTTCAGAGGTTTCCTCTTCTACCTGTTTTAGTCTAGATGATTAAGTTTACAGGAGCTGAAGTGGAACGAGATGAGATTAATCCCTCTCTTTGTATTTTAATCTGTAGAGTAAATGGAATAACAGATGAAACACCAGCTGATGTTTCAAATGGCTTTGTTTTGCACACAAGTTGGTTTAAAATATTTATGAACATTCAGGAAACAATTGCAATGCTAAGAAACAAAGGCCTCTTGAGACTATCAAAGCTCACAAAATTCTTGCTGAGAAATGTATGTCAATCATTTGTTTTATTGCCTCTTGAAGTGTTCCTTGGAGAAGCGTTCTTAGAAGCATTCCCATCATAAAGAGCACTTAGGTATTTTTTTCCTTTTCAAATTAATTCTTATGTGCCTGACATTAAAAGGTTTACCACAGTCGCAGGGGATACACATGTGTTGAATAATTTAGTGGAATTAACTTTTAAGATTTCATTGGAAAAAAAAATCTTTGAGGATGGAAAATAAATACTACTAGTCTATGTGTACAGTACATATGAATGCACAGATAACATGATAGGCTGAAGAGGTTTATAATATTTAATCCCCACATTAATATAGAGCTGGTATTGCTGTAGCTCTTGTTAATTCTGCAGGCAGAGCTCCTCATCTAAATGGAAATGTACCTTGATAAAATAAGAAAATTACTACAGGTTGTGGCTGCTCCAGAAGCTGAACATTTTGTAAAACTTAATTTTGGAAAGTAATCCTTTACTGTTTTTTACCACAACTTCTAAACTTAACAGGGTAGAAAAATAAAAATACTCCACTTTTTAATATTTCTTTCTGTATATTTTCATTATTTTGAATTTAAAAGTCTTCTCCTTTAATTTGCTAATTGAAGCTGTGAACCAAGTGATCTAGAAATAATTTTCATATCACCATGAAATTTAAAATAGCATCATTATAATGTGAAAAAGGAACAGACACTGTTTAATGCCCAGGAATTAAAAATTGACCCTACTAAACTTCCTTTTGAGTAAGCAAGAATCTATTTGTGCTCTGTGGCTGACTGAAGAGAGGAAATCAGTATTTTTAAATCTCTAGCCAAGTTATTCCAGGGTGCTTGCTTTGTGCATTTAATCTTACTGTTTGCTTAACTGCTTTGTAGCAACCACAAAATGAACACACACCCCCCTCCAAAAAACCACGTGGTGGTAGTTGGTGTAGGGCAGTTCTTAAGTCCAGTCCTTTGGGTTTTACTGCTTCACACACTCAAAAACCTGCTCACAGCTGTCGCTAGTGAATTATATCACTTATAAATCCTTGTTTTACATGGCTGGCACAGTTACCTCCAGCTGTTAAAAGTCAATTAAATTATCTAAGGTTTAAGCTTTAGCCCTGCTGAGGTCAGTAGGATATTTGCCATTGTCTTCATTTATCGTCATAAGCAGGTTATGAGACAGGCCCTTTCTTTTTTCCTTCACCTTTTCTTGACTATGCAAGAAAATTTCCCTTTACCCGACAGAAGCTTCTCATTCCCAGTTGCTCTCTAGTGTTGACATCCAGTTTCCAGGCTCAGCTGGGCTCAGGCCCTGGGGACTCAGCCCCAGCCCACCCAAAGCCAATGGGTCAGGATTTACAGGGGACCCATTGCTTTTGCTGGGCAGAGATTTTCCTTTTCCCTGGCAGGTCATTCTCCGAGCCCCAGAACGGGATATGCGTCCCAGTGGAGTCGACAGAAATTCTGCTGTCAGCTTAAAATTGTCCCAAGTTATTATCACCAATCTCCTCTGGAGTATGATGAAAAAATACACATTCTTAAATCAGTGCTGTCTTTGAATAAAGGTTGTACAGTAGCTTAATGAATGAAAAACACTTCCTTTTCTTTTACAGGAGTAAAAATGGATTAAAGAAGAGAAAGCTGACCAAGTATGTAACTTCTTTGGTATTTAAAGGAATGAGTCTTAGACTAAATGTGCATTATGGATTCCATAGCATAGTGGTATTGCAGATACAGATACAGAAAACTTCCTGATAGACATATCCCAAGAGAGACATCTGAAGGCAGAAAACAAACAATAATTGGACAAAAGCAATTCTGCTCAACAGATTGTAGTAAAACATATAAAATTAGTCATCGGGGAGAGAAGATCAATTATCCAACTTAGTGATTTCAGCAGAGTTTATCCTTAGTTAAAAATGGCAAATGGTGAAAAAACTGGGATGCATTTGTTTGTAGTGATATTTCCCTCTTGACATGGGGCTCTCATTACAGTTGTTGCTAGAACATTAGATCATTAATGCTAGCTGGTAAACAGGAGTAATTAAGTGGTGATAAGACAGGTTCCTTTGGGCATATTGCCTCAAAGTAAATGAGAAGATTGCTGTGTACATGCTTCAGTAGCTTGTAAATTAGAGTATGGTAATTAGGTGAGGGAAGCTGTTTACCTGTGTTTCGTTACTCGGAGCGTCAGCCTAATTATTTCTGCGTTATGTTCAGGGGCTGTGCCTGACTAACAGATAGATCTCACCTGGCAAAAAAAGTGTGGAAAGGTGGGAGTCACTGAATCAAGGCTAATTCATACCTACTGAAGCTCTCCATGGTTTTGTATGGTTATATACCACCATTTTTAGCCACCATCTCTCTGGGAAGAGAGTTTGACTTCTAATGACAAATGTGTGTAGTTCTCAAAGCCGGCAGAGAAAGCAGTCAGGGCACTGACACCCAAAGTGCGGGTTTAGGGGAATTTTTTTAGGCGGAACTTATGAAAAAAATGAAAGCCTAAGTATGAAATCCATTTTTCTGCGTGAACAGAGCCCTTGGGGACATACCCACCTGTAAAAGCAATTCAGGGGGCCGTGATTGGTCACAGGAAGGGTGCATGGGCCCCACAGAACAGTGGTTGCTTGTGGGTAGAACAATCCCAGCCTCCAAGCCAGGCTGCTTCCTATCATCAGCACTGCCCCACTGAGGCCCCCAGAGGGGTCAGCAGCCCCCAGCCCCTCTTTCTGGTGCCAATATGATACAAGGAATGGGCAATACACCCACCATTTGGTGGCCCTTAACCACCAGCTTCATCCTTATTTCTTTCTAGCATTAACAGTTGCAAACAGATACTTAGGACTTGATAGTATTCTGGGGGAAAGAAACGAAAGGTACTAAAAAAATGGGGGTTTTAACCTAATTTCTGTGTATTTTTCTCTTAAAGCCCTGTCCAGTTGGACGATTTTGATGGATACATCAAGGATATGGCCAAAGATTCAGATTACAAATTTTCTCTGCAGTTTGAGGTAAACCTCCGAGGGTTCTGCCCTCTGCTACCTGCCGTGCCCAGATGAGCTTTTTGAAGGCGTTCAGTCTGCATGGCGTGCTGCTGGGTGCTCTGTGCTGCTGGGTGTGTGGTGGTGCTGGGCGGGCCAGCTTCACTTCCTCTTCTGCAGAATTTAGAAGTGGGGCTTGGTGGTGGTGGTGGCTTGGTGGTGGTGGTGGTGTTTGGTGTTGAAGCCTGCATTTAGTAAACTTGGTTGGAGTGGCTCATCCCATTCAGTTTGAGTTAATTGCCAGAACAACACACTTGCTGGCAACCTGAATTGAGTTTGGGATTTAAGTGGCCTCATTTTATGTATTTAATGCCCTTAATTTGAGAGGAGGCATTGAAATGAGGAAGTAGCATCAGAAATCTCTTTAAGAGCAACGAGATTTCTCTTAAGACAAGTTCAGGTGCATTTTCTTAGTTACCCAGAATTTAAAGTCAGCTTAGTAGCTGAACTAAACCCCATCCCTGTCGTAGGGCTGTTTCCCAAAGATTTAAATGTGGAAAGGCGGTGGGGAGGACTCTCAGGGTGTTACCATGATCCCTCCCTGACAGCCAGTTCCTCTGATGCACCACATATTATATGTGACATCTGAAGATAATGACTAGAAAGATCTTCCAAGCGTTCCCCCAAGACTGAAAGCCACTTGAGGACTTGAAGAAGCCCCTTTAAGGGGTGCAAATGGCCACCACAGAAATAACTTAGCAAGCTGCTGATGTGACAGTGTTCAGGCTAACTGAGCATGGGTAGAGAGGAGCAATTCTCAGTCACAGCAGGGATGGCAGCCGTGTGTTGGAACATCAGGAGGACAAACCCCAGCGCTGCTCTCCAGCTGCTTGGAGCCCAGCTCAGAGGCATCAAATAAGGAAAATCAGTGTAGTCCTGCTGTCAATTTATAAAGTGATTTATGAGCATTTTCTGTCTGGTACCTGCCACGAGTAATCACTTCACAAAGAATTATTCTCCGAGTGTTTTTGAGGCTGACCTTGGCATTTTCCTTTCTGTTATCTCAGGAGCTAAAACTGATTGGGCTTGACATACCCCACTTTGCTGCTGATCTCCCCATGAATCGCTGTAAAAATCGCTACACAAATATCCTGCCATGTAAGTACAACACACACTAAATCCTGTGAAAATCCCTAGAGAGGGAAAGAGGAGTTTTAATAAGAAAATTGGAGAAGCAGGGGATTTTCTAAGACTGATAAAAGCCTTTTCTACAATCCTGCTCTTACAGAGAACCAGGCAAGAGATGTTTTTTGTTAGCTTTGAATAGATATAGCTTCCTGGCAATGTTTATCGTGGCAAGGGTTTGGAGGTGAGAAACATAAGGTCTTTTATGCAACTGAGTAGTGTTACTGTATTTCTGTTATGATTTTAATGAAACCTAAGGGAGCCCAAAGGGACAGCACTTGGAGGGGGTGTTTGCAGAGAAGTGGTGATGGTGTGTCCATGTAGTGTTGGCTGAAGCAAACGTTGCTCTCTTGGTAAATACGAGAATTTTCTATTTTTTAATGGATTTTTTTCTTTAATTTTTAAGATTTTAATAGAATTTTTTTTTGCCGTTCCTACAGGACTAATTTAATTTTTTCCAAGTCTTGCCTAGAGATGAGTGCCATATATTTGAGAGGCAGTGTTTTTTCTAATTTCTTTTTCCTTTTACAGATGATTTTAGTCGTGTCCGGTTAGTCTCAATGAATGAAGAAGAGGGATCTGACTACATCAATGCCAACTACATCCCTGTGAGTACAGAGGTCTGGGCAGCGTGGACTTCAGTGTCCTGCACACCAGTCAGAGCATGGCCTTGAAAACAGCACAGTATCTCCTGGAAGCTCAGTCATGTTCTCAGCATCTCCTTCAGCTTCCAAATATTTTGCCCACGGGAAGCAGCCACCAAGGGAAAAAAAAAA
>VXAD01001400.1:660193-671980 GCA_013399195.1 Dicrurus megarhynchus
AAAAAAAAAGAGTGGAGGGGGGAGATTTTTTTGGCAAAATTTTACCACAGTAGCGCTGGGTGAGCTGTGAATCTTTGTGAAACTTTGATTGGACTGGTAGGGAAATGAGCAGGAAACTCATTAGGTTTATCATTTAACTCATGAAGGCAGTTAAATGATTTGGTGGCCTTTTAAGATAGCGAGGTAAAACATACCTTTAAATGAGACATTTTTCTGCTGCACATGGAAAAAAGGGCTAAGCCAGACACTCCAAATGCACAAAATGCACACACAGCCCAGATGGTGCGTGGGGAGAACTTCTGCTTTCTGCCTCGTCTCTGGTGCTTCCCCTGGGCCTCCCTCCACCTGGCAGAGAGCAGCCACTTACCGGGGGTAGCACCCACGGTTTCAGGATAATTAAAGTGCACACAGAGCTGTAGCCAAATATTTTGACACTGGGGGTTGGCTGAAACCTCATCAGCTCTCTCCACTCTCCCCTGAGCTTGTGCAGTCACTTGGGCTTATCCCTGCCACTGCCACAAAGGTTTGCCCCTCTGGTAGCCCCAGCCTGGAGCTGGAGAGCAGCACCCACTGGACTGCTCTGCGTGGAGAGGAGGCACAGCAGCCCTTCAGGAAAAGGCCTTTCCCTTGGGGACCACAGACAAATGAGCATTTCTGCAGTCTTGCTGTAGATAGAGCTGACCCGGCCTGTGCTGGAGAGAGCTGAGTGAGCGTTACGGAGAAAGGAGGAGCCCTCGGATGAGTCCGTGGAGCCACTTCCCTGTCACTGTGGCACTGCCCAAGGGTGCCCTCCTGAGCCAGGGTCTGTGCTTGGCTTCCCTGTGCCCAGAGCATGAACCCGAGCACTCACACTGCAAAGTGCCTGAGCTCACAGAGAGCCAGGAAAGAAAAACGTTACAGGATTCAAGAGCACCGTGCACAGCTCGGGGAAACTTCTGGGACGTGGGGTTGGGGATAACAGGACCTTAAGTAGCAGTCCCTTTCAGAATTCAGTTCTGCTTTGCATCTCTTTGCTTCTACTCATAGCACAGTGCTGACCATGGAAACTGGGATAAAGGTGTGATGTTAGTGCTGGGCTTCTCCTGACCGTCGCTTCTCCGCCGAGTCCCTGCCTCCAAACAGAGACCAGGGCTGGTCTGTGTCCCTGTGCTGACAGGGATTTGTCACTTAGGTCAGGCCCAGCCCACGCAGACAGGCAGGCAGCAAGTTCTGTGTCGTGTGAGAACTCGGGTGGAGCTGACTGCAGGAAGCCATTTGTGGGAAGTGCTCCCAAAATCACAAATCATTTTATGGGCCGCATGCTGAGGTGGCACAGGAACTGCCCAGTTTGCATGGCATCACGCTGTGTGTTGGATGCATTTTTTGCTCTTGCTAGGAATAGAAAACAACTTTCCAAATGCAATTTTGGTGATACAATCTCAGCAAATACGGTAATAGCAGATGCCAAAAGGGTCCTTCTGTGGTCTTTTATTGCAGTCCTAATAACAGTCCTTTGGTTTTGGAGAGGAGAAAGGAGTCTTTCCAACTAAAATCATGTTCATAGCGATAGGAGAGGGAATACATGGATATAAAGCATCCGGGCAGCTATTAAGAGCATTGACTCAGCATCTTCTCAATTATTTTAAGTAGAATTCTAATTAATATTGTATTAATTTAAGTCCTTATGACATAAACACCTGCGTATAATCCTGTTCCATTGACACCAGTGACTGAAAATCACCACAGGCACTGCTTGGGATGAGCACATTGGGCATCTGTAACTAAACAAAATTACCTAAAATTACATAATCTGTAAGTAGCTGGAATTTTCTTTCAGGATTCTTATTATTTCCTTTTTTAATGTTGCCTTTTCTGCTCTCTGGGCAAATGATTTGTATGATAACAGCTTCATCTTCTGTCCTTCATTTTAGATTGCTTATACTTCGGGAGCATCAAAATCTAGCAAAAGTTGTCATCACAAAATAAATACCAAAAAAAAAATTCTTTTTATTAGAAATCACTTTTAGAAGTACAAATTGAACTTGAGCAAGCTAAAAAAAAAAAGTGAAAAATACGTGTTCTGAAGCAGTAACCATGTTGGTAAGCAGGACCTATCTTTTTGTCTCTTAGGGTTATAATTCACCCCAGGAATACATTGCAACCCAAGGACCACTGCCAGAAACTAGGAACGATTTTTGGAAGATGGTTCTCCAGCAAAAATCACAGATTATTGTCATGCTCACTCAGTGCAATGAGAAAAGACGGGTATGTAACAAAATCTTGTATGTGGTGTGAAAGAAACTACCCTGAAAAAGCTCTTTTGTGCTGAGTGAATGTCTTTGCATTGTTTCTGATCATGAGGCAGCATCACAACCAGCCTTGGAATGGCATCTACCATCCCATTTCAGGACCTTCTTCGACATTCCCTGATGTTCCCTGACCTCCTTTGACCTTCCTGGAGCTTCTTTGTCCTTTCTTGACCTTCTTGGACCTTCCCTGACTTGCTGCACCTTGTTGGACTTTTCCTGACCTTCTCTGACTTTCTTTGAACTTTTGACCTTTGATGACCTTCTTTGACCCCTTCTTACCTTTTCTGACTGTCTTTGATTTTTCTTTGACCTAGTTTGGCATTCCCTGAACTTCTTTCACATTCTTTGACTTCCCCCGACCTTCTTCAACCTTCTCTGATTTTCCTTGATCTTCATTGACCTTCTCTGACCTTCTTTGACCTTCCCTGACCTGCTTTGACCTGCTTTGATGTTTTTTGGCTTTCCCTAACTTTCTTTAACCTTCCTCAACCCTCTTTGAACTTCTTTGACAATCCCTGACCTTCTTTGACCTTTCCTGCCTTTTTACCTCCCCTCACCTTATTATGAAGCCTCTCCTCTTACATGAGGAGAGACTGAGAGAGCTGTGACTCTTCATCCTGGAAAAGAGAAGGCTCCAGGGATCTTGTCACTGTGTACAAACACCTGATGGGGAGGGAATGGAGACAAGGGACTCCTTTAGTGGTGACTTGCCCAGTGACAGGTCAAGAGGTGATGTGCACAGATTAAAAAAACACATTAAATTACTTCTGAAGTCAGGAAACACTTAGGTGCTGTGAGGGGCACTGAGCACTGGCACAGGTTGCCCAGAGCTGGTGGAGTCTCCATCCTTGGAGATATTCCAAAGTCACCTAGACAAGGTCTAGAGCTGGCTCTAGGTGACAGTGCTTGAGAGGGGAGGGGGTTGGACAGGATAACCTCCAGGGGTCCCTTCCAACCTCAGGCATTCTGTGATTCTGCACTTTTAAGTTTAAATAATTACAAAAGACAAGTTTGTTTGCTTTGTGTTTTCCCTTGATATCGTAATAGATATATTTAGAATATAATTTGGGGGGTTTATGTGGACATTCTCTTTCCCAGTGTTCTGCTCCATTTTAGACCCGTTCTATCAGGACAAGTAACAAAAGGCACTCTTTTCCTATTCTTCACCATACTAAAGCTACCCTTCTGAAAACGAATACACAGCTGATGGCCACAATTAAATAGGAATGGTCAGGCTGGAAGTCACTGCAGGATAAATTACCTCTTATTGCAGCAGCAAGTGAGCAGTGGTGTAGGCATTGCTAAACCTGCTGTTCCGTATCCTTTGGCTTGTGCTTCTTTGTGTACGTGTGTCTGTACATAAATACGAGCGTGCCTGGATCTCCCTCCCCCTCAGGTGAAGTGTGATCATTACTGGCCTTTCACGGAGGATCCCGTTGCTTATGGGGACATCACAGTGGAGATGCTGAGCGAGGAGGAGCACACGGACTGGGTGTACCGCGGCTTCCGAATCGGCTACGTGAGTGGAGCGCTCCTGCCGAAGGAGTGGCAGTGCTTTCAGTCCAGCCTTTTCTCTAACTTCTGTCCATTCCCAGCATCCAAGAGAGCTTGATGTCCTCACTCTCGCTCCACACAGGCAAATGACTAAATCACAAAACTTTCCCCTAAAATTGTTGTCTCTGAATTTCTCACCAAAGTGCAAGGCTGAAACAAAAGTAGTACCAGAGCTCTGTGGTACCAATAATTACTGACAACAGATGTGTGAATTTCTTTTTTCTGTAGCTCAGGCACACCTTCTTGCTATAAATTAGTCAAAACTTGAAAATACCAATAAAAGAATTGAAAAAATTTTTCAAAAGGGGAATTCTGCAGTAATCATGTCTACCTGTAAAGTGTTGAAACACACACGAGAGCATGTGATTTCCAAATGAAAGCTCTCCATACTTAGAAGCATTTCTTTCCACCTTTGTTTCCTGCATCAGCTCGTTGCCAGCACCATCTCATGAAGGAAAGTTTAGGGATATGGAGGGGATGTGGAAAAAGCTGTGCACTGGCAATTCACCATTGGCCCAGGACTTATGTGTTATGTGTCGAGGATCTTACTTCATCTAAAGCCAGTAGAATTTTTAGCATTGTAAATGTTTTTTGTCAAAATGAGTTTTTTCCTAAACGTTTCTCCTGGTAATGATTTTTCTTCCCTTTTGTTTTTTGGGTTTTTTTTCTTTAAAACTTAAAAAGGAAATCTCTCAAGAGTCCAGGCTTGACTGTTTGCCAGCAGTGTTGTTCTTTATCTGTGGCAAAATGAGAAAAGTAGAGGGAATGGAATAAAAAGAGGAAAAAAGCCCAAAGTTGAAAAATGCAACAGTTCTTGATTCAAAAGCAAAATAAAATGGAACTATCACAGGGACAAAAGCAAAAAGCAAATCCCAAACACAGGAACAGGAAGTTCATACCCATTTGATAATGATGTCCTGATATCCCCCCCACTTTGTAATCACATAGCCTGTTTGTTCTTTGCCAATTTTTTGGCTGGCTTCACTTCTTTAGGCTGTCTGTGGGGAAAAGATGAAAACCACAAAATGACAAAAAGCCCTCAGTGTGACTGAGTGTGATTACACTGTTAAAGCTCTGTGACAACGCTGCTGTTCTGCTTCTCCCATCAGGCTGATGAGGTGCAAGATGTGATGCATTTTAACTACACTGCCTGGCCAGACCACGGTGTCCCCACGACCAACGCTGCCGAGAGCATCCTCCAGTTTGTACAGATGGTCAGGCAGAAATCAGCAAAGGCTAAAGGCCCCATGGTCATACACTGCAGGTAAATGCTTCGAGGAAAAGAAGTACAAGGTGTGATGTTAAATAAGTTGGGAAGCCATGAGAAGGAGAGATTTTGGGGTTCTGCTCACCGGTTGGCTCAGGATGGTTCTCTCTGGTGTTACGGTGTTATGCAGCTCTCCCCTGTAAGCTCATGGAGAAATTCATAGAGGAATATTGTTCTCTGAGTCTTAACATCAAGAAAGGTGCTCGTGAGCCAGGGGAGAGATTTATATATAACATTATGAACTCAAACTTTGTATTTAGTATTTAATTGTTCTGGGAAAGAAAAAAAGCAAGTACCAGAGAGCTGGGCAACAGCTGCAGTATTTTCTTTTTTCCAGTTAGGATGCTTCTAGCAGCAAAGAGGGATATTTTCAGATAGTGTTTTTAGACTGTACTGTGCGTCTTAGACCACAGAGATTAAAAGTAGCAATGCCACAAAATTAGTGGGGGGGGCAAAGAAAGAATGTATTGATCAACTCCTGCAGCAATTGTTCTCAAACCTTGAAAGAGGCACAGAATGAATTCATCAGTTAATCTGTCCAATTAACACATCAGAAGTTCCACTGTATTCACCTTATTTGAGAAATTAACGCAACAAAAGCCAAAACAGAGACCTATTTGTGACAGTTATACTGAGCTGTGTTGAGATGAACTGTTCAACATTATTGCAAATACTTTCAAGCCTTCTCAGGAAAAGTACGACAAAAGAGAAGAAAGAGCCTTTGCTAAAACACACACTCCTACCCTCCGTTGTAGGGTGTTGGGCTGCTGTGTGAAACTGTAAAACCTCTAGTGCCACACTCAGTGAAAACAGACTTAAACATCACATGTGAAATTCCAGTGCAAAGAATCGTACAGCCATGAGAATCTCTAAATGGGAGCAGTGTGTATTTTTTCTAGTTGCTAAGCTTCCCTTTGGGGAAAATGAAGATTTTCAGCTGAGTGGTAGCTATTTCTGTCTCGTGCTCCTAAGGCAGAAGTCCTGGAGTGCAGACTCTTCTGGCTGGTTTGTCCTTTGAGGACAAACTGCAGCAGTGCAGCGCCTTTGCAAGCCAAGAGCTTTGCAGTGTGGAACTGAGCCCTGCAGTGACCCCGCTGTCTCTGGGCATTCATTGCTCCTGAGCAGGTCTCTGTAGCTCTGGCTCCAGCCCCTGGAGTTAGAGGGGTCTCATGAGGTTTGTGAGGGGAGCAGTGACAGCAGGAAGAGCAGGCAGCTAAGAGTGGCTGTGGGTGTGCGTGCACATTCTGTGTGTGAGTGCATCCACTGCCCAATCCCACAGATTAACCAGCCTGCCTGACCTCAGAGTGGTTACATCTGATTATTGCAGCTGCAGGACTCCTGCTCTTTGCAGTGCCACTGATTTGGCTGCGTGTCCCCTGCAGAAGAGCCTGAGATGAGATGCGTGTCTGTGTGTGTTGCAGTGCTGGCGTGGGACGGACGGGAACGTTCATAGCCCTGGATCGGCTCTTGCAGCACATCCGTGACCATGAGTTCGTGGATATTTTGGGCCTGGTGTCAGACATGAGGTCCTACAGAATGTCCATGGTGCAGACTGAGGTAAGATCTGCTCACTGCAGCACTGTGACAGTATGGTTATGCCCATTTCATACCCCTCTTTAGCATGTTTGTGTCCAGTGACTCCTGTTCCCCCTGAACACTTGACAAAATCGCTGTGAATTGATACAGTCAGGTTTCCATCTTTGTTGTGATATTGTCACATTATTAATCTGCTGCATAGGTGGGTTTGATGATATATTTGCAATCTCACTGTCTTCAGAGGAAATGAGTTATTCTCACCTTCTGTGAAATTAATATGCAAACAGTGCATTAGAAGAGATTAACATACGAAATTTTCAAACCACACTGAAAAGAGTTGGGCTTGCTGAGGGGATTAATGGCTCATGAAATGGTATCAGTATCAGGCAGCCCCATTCAAGTATCATGCTGGTATCATCCAGCCAAGCGTAGGAGCTCATGACACAATGGAATTTCAAACAAGCAAAGCAGACAAAAGAGATTGTGAGCCTGCCAGACATCCTCCACACCCCTCTCCCTACTCAAATATTTACTGGGTAGTTCTGTTTCTGTTTTTATGACAAAAATATATAGACAATATATACTGGGAGGGAAAAAAATCACAAACTCTTTCTCCAAAGCAGAAGCTTTTATGCATCTAAACCTTCCCAGTTTGCCTAGTAATGAGGGGAAGATTTCATATTTCCTGCCTGTTGTACTCTTCCTTGGTTAGACATAGGCAACTGTGTCTAGACACTGGCAATCTCCATGCAGTTGGAAGTGCCACCATCACTGTTTTCAGGATAGGTCTGGCAGATTGTTGCCAAGGTTTGTTGAATCCAGAGCAAAGCAAGAAAAATTGTAGCAGGAAGAGGAGAGGAGGAAGAAAACCTGCAGTCACAACAACTAGCATCTGGAAATGAAAAAGAAGTCATTTTCCATTTCTGTCATCTGTTCTGGATCATTCCTACCAACCTGCCTCTTTTCATCACAATTCACTGTATTAATCCAAAGGCAGATCCTTATGTAAACACCAGAGAAAAAAAATCCTGATGGTTGATTGATTTCAGCTGCAACTGGTACCACTCCAGAGGTGATGTGGGTTTTTGTAGGGTGTTTTGTTTTGTGGGTTTTTTTTAATTTCATTTTTTTTCATGTAGGACCTCATTGCCTGGCCGGGGCTGATGTCAAGGGCAGTTACTGAGCTCCTGCTGCCACAGAGGTCACCAAGTGACACTGACACTCAGTCAGAGAGGCCACTGAAAAGTTTTTCCTTGCAAAATCTGAAACCACTGACAGCTCACCTGAGTTCATGTTGCCTTTTATGCTGGAAACTTGGCAATGTCTCAAGGAGCAGCTTAAAAGAAAAACCAAATGGCACAGGCCCAAAAAGGGGGTTAGCATGGGCAATACCCTGAATTGAAACCAGTCTCTCCAAACCAGTGGGTGTGAGGAAATCCAGAGATTTCTGTGGTGTGAATCATGACTCAAACTTGTGCTGGTATCTCCTGGCATCAGCAGGCCACTGGGGTCAGGGGTGAAATGCAAGGATTTTGGGACGGTTGCTTTTGCTTGAGATTCACTTGGCCCCTGTGCCTCGTGCACATAAAGATTAGTGTCAGGATTCATCAGGGATCGCCTTCTCTCTCTTTGAAATTGAAAAGTCATCAATTAAGCTTGTTCTAAATTGGATTACAGTGTTTAATCTGTATGATGACAATGCTCAGAAAAGTCAGTCGGTAACCAAAGCAAAAGACAGCCACGGTCTCGTGGCAAAAAAGCCTGTCCAGAGATACAGAGCTGCATGTGATTGACCCAACTCACAGTGTCACTTGCACAGAGGTTGGTAACTACTCTGTGAACAAAATCAGGGGTTTTCTTTTTATTGATAAAGAAGTCAAACACTAAGGGACACGAACCTCATTAAAATGTTTCAGGTGCATATGTGGCACGGGTGCTATTTGTTGCACATAAAGCATTCAGATACCTTTCTTGGAATTCATTCCTCTTTAGGCAATGTGAAGTAGATCCACTTTACCTCAGATTCAACTCTTCTGTCATCATTGTTCAGGTTATTAAAAAGTGATTATGGTGCCAGGTGCATTTCATGCTTCCTGAGCTGCTGTCTGTAACAATTGTGGGCTGTTCTTTTGGGAGCTGATAACTCACTGTGCCTTGTGAGGGGCTGAGGTGGGAGACACGGAGCTGTGCAGGCTTGTTACTGTGAACTACCAAACTGTTTCACTGGTTGGCTTTTTGTCATGCTTTCTGAGGTGCAAAAAATACCCACTTACTTGGTCTTTTCTCCTAGGAACAGTACATTTTTATTCACCAGTGCGTGCAGCTGATGTGGCAAAAGAAGAAGCAGCAGTTCTGCATCAGTGATGTCATATATGAGAACGTCAGCAAGTCCTAGTTCAGAGTCCCAGGTGGTAAGTCAGGCAAGCCTGGCCCTGTGCTGTGCCCACAGCCTCACACCTCCCTTCCAGAAGCTTTGCTGGCAGTCTGGGGCTTTCCTTACTCCTCTTTCATGTTCACATGGAGAGTTAAGGGAAAATCCATCTAGCCTCTCGCAGTAAATAATCCACTACCCTTTCCACGGCACTCTGAGAGCGTTTGGGCTCACACATGTTTAAAGAAAAAGAGAATCCAGAACTCTGATGAGCCATCTCACCATTCCCTGCCACTTGTCCTAGCATCCCTTGCAAAGCTTAAAGGGAGGGAGAACTTCAATATCTTCAGTCATTCTCAAAAAAAGAATTTTGCCTGGTTACCAAGGCCAGCAGAGGCTTGGGGGATGCTCTGCTGGAGGGTGAGTTGGCAACCAAACAGCTCTTGTCATGAAACAGTGGGAAATTTTTGCATAAATCTAAAACTATAGAGCCAGGGAAGCAGCAGGCTCTCAAACTGGTACCACCAGTAGCATAAGTGAAGGGTCGGTCTTGCCTTCCCACTGAGCCCCCGTGCCTGAGCAAAACAAGTGGCTGTGAGCACAAGGTTTGCTGGTGGGGACAAGCTGTGAGGATGTATGTCACTGCTCTTAAAGCTACTAAGCTCTGGTTCATTAGGTGGCAGCAATAACCCAGCCATAACCTTAAATACTGCCTGTTGGCTGGAGCAGGAAGCTGCAGACTCTGACACAGACTGCTTCTCAGGCAGCTGGTGGAGAGCTGGGCTGAGGGCAGCACCTCCAGCTGCGTGTCTGTGGGGTGGCACGTGTGCCTTCATTAACCTCTGTGTGCACCCATCCCCCTGCCTGTAAAGGAACCCCAGTTTGCCTCACTGTCCCTAATGTTTGGGTAGTTCACTGTCTAATCCGAGTCCCAGCACCCATCCTGTGTGGAGGGTCAGTAAAACAAATGCTTAAAACTGGGTTTATTTCCTTTTCTTCTTTCTGAAGCGTTCTGTTTGCTTGGTTGCAGGTGAGACCATGAAGCACACCCATCTTCCCTTGCTTCTGATTTTTTTTCTGTTGATGGTTTGAACGGGCAGGTGTTGTGCCACGAGAGACCACTGCTTTGCAGTAGATGGACAATGAGGGAAAGAAACTTTTACCTTTCTGAAGCACTGGGGAGACAAAGCCTTAACGAGCCTGCGGTGTCTTTTGAACTGTTTAATTTCTGGACTTTTTTTTTAAATACTGGACCAAATTCAACTAAACAACATGAAGGAAAAGACACTATGTGTGCATAAGATAGATTGCTCCAGAGTGTTGGGGTTTTGTTTGGTACTTCTGGTTAATTTCTTTCATAATTTGGTTTTTTTTCTGTGCAGGTTGGGCTTAAGGTTAAAGTAAGTGCAATATTTTTGTAATGGTTGACTGAAGAGCTTTCTTCATGTGTCACTGGTCTGTGCTAACGTCCCTAGGAGAGCAGGCATTGTTAGTATCTAATAATACCTCATTAGTGAATAGCGAGGCATGAACATACATGAAGAAACCTGGAGATTGTGAACAGGGGCTGGGAGGGCGGGGGGGTTGCTGGGTACGTGGATTTGACTGTTTCCTTACAGCACTGATGTACGTGGGGCCTGGGGGGAGCACAAGACCCGAGGGAAGGACTGACGAGCAGAAATGCAAGCTGTGAAGCCCGAAGCTGAAATAGGCAGCTGACTCTGAGAGGAAGGGGTGGGTTTGGTTCTTCACTGGGGATGCCACTAATTAAGCAGAGGGATTGCTCCTTTTGCCAACCTTTTTCAGTAATGCCACTGATCAGGCTCTTGTTTTAGATGAATCTAATCACAGGGCAACTGAGTTTCAAGCTGGGATGTCTTAGCATATATACTATAGCATTTAACTCTCTGAGCAGTCTACGGTGCCTATACCCCTCACTCATTTATTATTTTTAGTAATTATTAACCCTGTGTAAAAACGTGAAGCTGGTTCAGGTTGGAGGGGTGGAAAGAAAAAAAAAAAACAAAAAGTGCTTTAATAGAATTTAATAACTATTTTTCCTGAACCAGGAATTTACAATGTTACAAATACAAGGTTTTGGCATGTGAAGGGCTGGTTATCAATTTGTTGCTACGAGGCTGCCAAAGTGTCAGTATGGATTCCTGCAGGGCCTTTGGGGGCAGGGCGGGGGGCTCTTTTCTTTTTTGCTGTCCGTTTCAGTTCTAGTCAAAATAATTAGCTATATATAATTTTTTTTTTTGGTCTTTGTATAATTCCGGTACATCATTGTGTATTGTGACATGGATGCTGTCAAAATGGATGTTTGATGGCATTTTTGTAACCTGTTGCTTTGTGTCACCTCATTGGAAGTTAGCAGCAATGGTACTCAATGTAAACAAAACAGACTTGAACTGGAAGTAAACACACTGGATTGCTTACCTGTGGAGAAGTCACTGTCAGCAAAACAGCAAAACACACCTGCACATGCTTTTTATTTCACTCACCAGGGTGTAGGTCAGCAGCTCAGCTGCTTCCAGGAGCCTAATAATCTCCTTCAGCTGATACTCCTTTTTCTTTTTCCTTCCAAAGTTATTCCATTGGCAGGTAAACAGGTGTATGCTTGTTTAACAATTACTTCATCATGGTGTTGTTCACAGTGGAACACTTCCTTCAGACTGTCCCACGTATATTATGCAAAACTGCATAGACTTCACATAATTCCCCAGTAAAACAGCGAGGGGAGCTAAAGAAACAGGACCCCCCCCCCCCCC